>JACTAS010000154.1:0-40637 GCA_014884825.1 Fusarium sp. 190-020-2 | reverse complement strand
CTAATATAACTTAATTTAATATAGTTAGACTTAATTATTATATTTAATAGCTACTTAATATTTTTTATTAAGTATTTTAAAGTTATTTTTATATATAATTTTAAAGTTTTTTTAATTAATAAAGATATTAATAATTTTTTAGTTTTATATAATTTTATTAGTATTTAAGTAGTCTTTAAAATAAGTTAAAAATAAGAATATATTAATAGCTTATCTTTTAAAGGGTTCTAATTTAAATAGCTTTAATACTTCTTTAATATCTTATCCTTATAAAATACTATTATTTCTAATTAGTATAATATTTTATTTATAAATATAGGCCTATAGGTTATAAATACTATTATATATTTACTAGAGTTTAATTATTATTTTAGCAATATTAAGTAACTCTTTAGTATAAGGAGGTATTAGGCTATTATTACTAAATGTCTTAATAGTATTATATTACTTAACTATTAATATAATATATTTTAAATAAGAGCTATTAATACATAATAAAAATAGTTTTAAATAAGTAAATATCTAGTAATTAATTAAGTAAAACTAGATAATATTAAGCTATATAATTAAAGTAGCTAGTAACAATCTTTTCCATCCAACCTTGGTAAGAATTTCCACACATAATGCAACCTTGCCATCAAGTTAAGACCACTTGGCGAGTGGATTCCAAGGCAACCGAATCGTTCCTCCCTGTCTGCAAAACGCGATTCCAACACCTCCAGTCCTGGTCCTATAATAGCACACCAGCGTTTTTAGCTCGCGCCAGAATCCTCCATCTCCGAGAGTCGCGTCTGAGCCCTCCATTTCGCCATGTTTCTCCAGCTGCTCCAGTAGCGGCACGCTAGAAAGTTTGTTAAACTTACTCATTCTGTCAGGATTGGTTTTTACTTACGTCAAAGGGTTCTCTACACCCCATACACATGCAATTACCCGTGATGGAGGGCCATGACAGAATCCCATCCGCTCCTTCGATATAGCTTCATGCTTAATCTCGATAACAGCCATACTTGTTCTATGTCATGTCAGCTCAATGGTTTTGTATTTGATCGAGGGATAATAACTAACACAGCTGCCAAGAGTTCCATAGTTCGATCACCGTACGAATACAAGACGCTAAACATCTTCCGCCTAACTTGAGGCCACGGATCCCCGAGTTTCTGGACCAGTGTGTCTCCCGTAAGTGTCAGCGTTTGTTGTGAGGTGACGAGACTTCTGACTATCTGTGTGACGTCCCTGTCAGCAAAAGCGGCACCATAGATATATAGCGGCGGTCCGCTGGGGGGAGGTGTGAAGGCGCCTATGCCGACGGTAGGTAGGCTACTTACTCCCCCGTACTGGAGAGGTTGGGGAGTTATGGCCATAGGGGCTACTGCACTTGTGTCACTAGCTGCGAAGTGACCGCCAGGGGGATGTTGTCCATAGTTCTGTCCTCCAGGAGAAGGTGGCCCGAAGTGTTGAGCTCCAGGGGAAGGTGGCCCGTAGTGTTGACTTCCAGGGGAAGATTGTTCTTAATAAGGTGGAGCTTCAGGTCCTGGTAATGGAGCTCCAGGGATACATACCGTAGGCAAGTGCACATGAATGTACGGAGGCGGCGGCGCTGGTTGCTGTGATTTCCTAATACGATTAACAATGCTGTTGCTAATGGCATCCGCGCCGGCCATTGCTATCTTTCCCAGGCTACTAGAGTGGTGATGATGGTCGTCCTTGTTGCCCAAGGAAGAACTGAGAACGTAACCGCTACCGATTGCAAGTGCAGTCTTTCCGATGCCACGCTCTCCCTCCTAGCCTGCCGTATCATCCGCTGGATTGGATGGGCGTTGGCTGGTAGAACAGCTAGTGCGCTGCTGGTTGGGGACTGGAGAGTATTGGGTTCGATCTGCTGGGTACTCCCATTGCGTTGTATCGGTGGCGGTGAATGTATAGTACCTAGTGATGGATGTTAACAATAGGTATGGTGGGTTAATGGAGGTTGCTTAACTTACCATGCGTTGTGGTCAGGGCTCCAATGAGCTATCCAGCCCGGGGGCAGACTAGATGTAGCGCCGGTCCGAGCTGGAGAGGGTGAGATTGAAGCAGACATGAGGTAGACTAGCTGCCCAGGATGCGGTCGATGATTGCGTAGAGGGTTGAGAGCACTGAGCACTCGGTGGCTAAAAGAATCAAAGGTTGAGTTGCTTGTAGAACAAGAAGAAAAAGGAAGACTCAGGATCGTATTAAATAGATAAGCGCATTATAGGGAACACCTACCGTTGTACCACATAGATGTCTAAGCCAGCGGCAAAAGTGTATGAACCGTACAAGAGATACCGGTGACGTCTGGGGTTGGTACCGCCTGGAGCTCAAGCAAAGCCTATTGGTGTAGCTCGCACCTGCACTTGCCGTTGGCCTTACTAGACTGTAGAGTGACGTTGAAGGAACAGGTCTGGACCAGCTCGACCGGCAATTGTCTAAGCTGCGCCTACAAATGCCTAACCGTCAAGACTGCCTAGCCCACACCAACGGCCTAGGTTTTGAGGCTGGCGCCTGTTGTTGCCTGCCAAGTCGGCCCCACTTGGAGCGGGAGAGATGGAGTCGCTCCGGTGCTTCGCAGATCTGGTCGGGCAAGCATTCCATGAAGGCTATTTTACTATAAAATAGCAAGAAACCCTAGAGACTATTGCTGTGATAAACTATGGGTTTTCAGACCGAAATCGGAATAAAATAAGTTTCAACTGTCTGCCTTGCTGTGGCGAGCAATGATTGGAAAGAAATTGAGCTTACAGCCAACCTACCCGGAATTCAGAATGGATTAAAGGGTTTGCATTCTATTGTCTACATCGGGATTTTTTTATTTATTTCCAAATAGTGAGGTCGAGCCATTCGGGAAGAGACGTGGCTCACTCATAAACATGTACCTGAGAGGAAAAAAGGGAGAAAAGGGTGGTATGCCATGGCAGGAATAGTAAGAACAACAGCAAACAGAGGTGATCACGCCGGCGATCGAACTTGATATATTGAGATCCAGCGCTGATAGTAGTCGTCCTCTGGCGAGCAGGGCCTAGGTCCTTAGTAAAAGGCAGATATTGATACGTGGGTGGTGGTAAAGAAAGGACGGTGCGACTGAAGGAAATGCGGTATGGAATGTGTGAAAAAACTGGGCTTAACACAAGAACCTGTCTGGTAGGTACTAAGACGTTTGGGAAAGAGTAGAGCAAATAATTTCAATTAATTAAATACTTTGTTATATTTTTATTATATATTTCTGTTGATGGTTGAAACTTTTGACTGGTTCGCTAGTCTGACCAGCTCGGTTATCATATATCTTACTACGTAGTAAAGCACCTAAATGGAAGTAAGAATCTAAAGGATGCGATTAGTCAGTCAGCTGCCGACATCGCCCAAGCTCATGGATCTTTCTAAAGTACCAGGTATTTCTTCACAGTAAACCGATCACACGATTAAATGTCGCAACTTAATTACTGCTAACTACAATTTATGCAGGGGTCATACAGGGAATACACAACTATACGCAACAGAGCGTCCTCCCACCATTTCAACGACGCAATCTGGTTTCTCATACAGCTCCATTGAGCGGAACAGAAGGATAAACAGGTCGCTTAATACCCAGTCGAAACCGGGGAACTCGACCCATGCGGTTGAGAGCGGTAGTGGGCATTCTCAACACCGTCTCTCGGTACATCGTGGATGTCTCCCATTCATAAGAGCACCCGATAGCTCGCTGCATGCCACTTTCTGAAGCACAGAACATGAGCGTTACAGGTGGCCTAACGGCCTCAAACATCGTCAACTCCATGTTGTAGGTGTCAACGAGGGTGAAGATCTAGGGTTAGTTAGCTGGTAACTCACAGAAAAGTGAGCGCCTTGCGCACTTACTCTTTTCTGTCCTGGACGGGCTTGCTTTGCCACCTCAACTTTCATTCGCACCTCAGGGTCCTTGCAAGGGTCGATGCCGAGACGCTCACCAAACTCATTAACGACGCTTCGACTCAGGGGACTTCCGTTAGTGCTCCAGCAGAATCGCCCAAAGTTACCACCAAAGATCGCTCTCTCAATAGTCGAAGCGTTAAGATGGCCTTCAAAGCCGAACATCTCGGCTTGAGTGTCGGCAAACTTGCCACTATACATAACTCGCACCAGGCTCGGTGTTATGACCAAGACCCAAAGGAACAGGAGAAGGAAGATGACACCAACGGCGATTAGGCCGCCTTGCTTGGACGCTGCGCCACCGGCGAGAAAACTGATGGCAGTAATGAGCAACACTCCATTCAACTGAACGGCATAATCGGCAAGCGAGCGCTTCAATGCAGGACCAGTAGACCAGTAGACGGGGTAGAAGGCGTCCCAAGAGATCGAAACACCCCAAGCGCCATCAATGATGATAGTGTCATTTTCTGCAATGCCTGCAACTTGGCAATAGGGCACAATATCCCAGAGCGACGACTGATAAGTATCCTCCATATCAAACCATTGCTGCTTCTCATCTATGGGGAGAGTGCAGATATAGCGCTCAATGAGTCTGTCAGAGTCATTAGCTAGAGATAATCTAGAGAAGGCCTGGAAGTCTGTGTCAGTGCAGTCGATCTGGGGTCGCAATCTCAAAAGACCCATAAGGGCATATGCGTGATCACCAGGAAGATATTCTGTAGTGAGCCGACTATATAAACACTTCAACGCCAGCACAGCCAGCTCTAGACGGCTCAGACTGATAGTTCCCAGGTAGTGGTCAATCAAGTGGCGCGCGACATCTGGATCCATATATGTCCATACTTGGGCAGCGAACTGGTTTTTTGCAACTACCAGCGGTGACTGGAGGTCGCTGCCACGAGTATAGACCGAAATAGTACGGCCGGGGCTGAGAAGAACCTCAGGGAATGTCCACATTCGGCCACCCCATTCACGAAGGAGATGTTGGGTAGTGGTCTTGCCTCCTGATACCGCAGACTTACCACGCCCAACGGCAATCACCATCCTTCTCGCTCCACGGAGAACGTCAGAGATACGATAAACCTGTTGTTCTTAGTCACTGCGACAGTCGATCGCCTAACAAAGCACTCACATCTGATTCTACCTCATTCTCATCGCACATGCAGCTGCAGGCGATCCAATACGCGGGCAGCTTCGCAGCCCGGCAGGCTGTCTCAGCAATGTGGTGAAGGGCATTCATATCCTGGTCCGAATCATGGCTGAAGTGTTCAGCCGAGTAGGCCACAAATAGATAATCAAGGCTGACATCTTGATCATCTACGTTATGTTCCCACTCGGCGACGTTATGGACGTCGATTCCTCTGTTCTCATTATTGAATGGCTCACGAAGAAAGCACAAATATCGAGGTCGCAGCATGTGATAGACTTGGTTGTTCTGAGCCATGAGGGAAAGGCTCTTCTGGTTCTCAAGTAAGTTGCTCCATACCTTGGCGTCGCCGTAGAACTTGTACAGAACTGGGGCATAAAAGAGGTGTCGCCGCATAACCTTGCGCCCACCCAGGAACTAACACACCATTAGCACCTGCACCAAGAGCATTTACGCAGGAGGGTAACTTACACAAATGGTCATGGCAATCCCAGCAGGGAGGGCTCTTAAGACCATAATACCCCAGTCCTTCCAGCTCTCAGGGTCGTAACTAAAGTCAAAAACCCAGGTTGCAATGCGGACCTTCATAGGACCGACCTTACGAATATAAGTCCTCTTCCAGGTTGAAGTTCCTGGACCCTCGAATATATCATCGGTAGCCGCAACACATATATTGCGAAGGTAACCATCGTGGTGATGAAGGTAGCAATCCGACCGAGTCTTAAACGAGATACGGCCGGCATAGTCGCGATAGCGCATCTTGGTGTCGCTATCGGTAAAATTGTAACCAGGTTTCTGGTATAGCGTTGGATTGTACCGTTGGTAAACCGTTCTAGGCTCGAAGTAGTGCTTCGAGCCCTTTAGGCTAACTGGAATCTCTTTCTCAGCTTCCTATCGTAAACCGTTAACTGGATGCCTGAGGATATAAAGATTAGAGAAGCATTTACTTCATTTGTTTTTGAGCTATTCCGGGGCGATAAGGGTGGATTAGATACGGGCTTAATCATCTTGGGTTGCTAAGAAATGTTCATTTGGATTTTATACACAGAAACAGCCGTGGAAGAGCTTTACCATTATTCCATTCCGCTGTCTATGGCCACTCCCTTCTTGATAGACAAGACCCTGCTGCTGATGGCCGGAATACGCCTATCACAGTCAGTGTGCGTTTAAGAGAAAGGCAAGGTCGTACGAACCATAGTTGGCTGATTTTCCTGCGTGCTGATCTGGGTTTGTATCTGTCTGAAAGACGGTTGGCGGTGGAAGGACTCAGATGGAGTCGGAAGACCGCTTGACTGGCCCGAGAGAGGGCTTTGAGAAGGCGATACGGGTTGTAGATGATGGTGCGTGAACGCTTGGCTTGGGTGTGACTAACACGAATTCAAGGTAAGAAGCGTAGATGTTACCTAGACGAGAGTTGCTACATACAGCGGTGGTCGCGCCAGGAGTATATCCACCACCATGGGCTCCGTGCGACACACAAGGCAGCGGCTGTGGATACTGGCGATGGTTAGGAGGGGCGTCAAGGCATGAGGGTGATCAAAATGGTCCAATCTTACATTACTCCCACCGCTCGGATCGTAACTTCCTCTGTGCGACACACAAGGCAGCGGCTGTGGATACTGGCGATGGTTAGGAGGGGCGTCAAGGCATAAGGGTGATCAAAATGGTCCAATCTTACGTTACTCCCACCGCTCGGATCGTAACTCCCTCCGTGTAAGTGAGCCTGTGACAATAGTTAACAATCCTATGGGCTAAACAGGTAGAGCAAAAGGGGAGACGCACCATGGTTAAATATGAAAAGATAGAAATTGTCGCCAGCGGAGAGAAGGGAAATGGGTTAGAGTTAGAGTACAGATGCGCTCTCACTGATGAGTGCACCCTAATAAGCTGACAGTTGAACAAAGATGCCGGGACACACGAGCTTGCGCTTCAAAAACGAGCTGAGGTTCAAGCAGCTGGTCAGACGGGTGAACGGTGCTTCCATACAGGAGCATATCTCGATCGAATGGATTGAACAGCATGACCTCCTCTTGCCACCGGAAATCTAGACCATTCTTAAGGTGGACGATTGCATTAACCTCAGACATTACAATCATTGGCGTCACGAACTGGAAAAAGGCAGGGCGACCACCGGGGAGGCACATAATCGTTCTGCACCTCCTCGGCCCAACCTCACGATAGCACACTCCGTGATAGGACAGTTATCACACCCTTTTCAAACAGCTTATGATGTGAAGTTGACGCTGGATAGAAACCATTCAAGCAGCTGAGCCTCCTGAGGTCACTCGTGGGCCATTGATTGGCTGTTCAACCTATTTCTATCCTCACCATGCAGCTTCATTGTGCTACTCCATGGCATGCAACGACAGCTCATGCGTCTGACACATCGTGCCATCCAAAATAGCCACCAGCGCCCGCAGAGTCTTTTAGTCCTGGGGAACCCTGTCGCAGATACGGCAAGCTGTGCGGAAGCTTAATGTTTCAACAAAGTTAGCCATTGGCAGACTCCAGCCCTAAATCTGTCGGAGATGCGACAATCCTTCAGCAATGAGGCCTGTGTGTCCTCATTGGGAGTTCGTCGTCTTAACTTGGGCTCACCGTAACATCACGGTAGTTGTTCTCGCCTTGATCCCTTGCAGTCTAGTTCAGCCCTGAAAGGTGGCCCCAGCTAGACCAACCGGCAGTCCGAACGCACCTGAATGAAGTGGAGCGACAATCGCCAACTTTCTTCATGCGAGAAAGCAAGGAATAAGATCAGTGGGCCGTTTGGTTTGATCTTTTTAGTACCTGGTGAGTTTCCGTTCAAGTACGGAGAGATAGTGACATGGCGCTGGTCTGGATATGTCCGGAAGCTAGAAGCTTGCGTCATTAGCCATCATCTGCAACAGATCGTCTCAAATTACATAAAATTGTTCAAACGATTTGGTCCTAGATGTGCGCCAGAACGTGTAAATGCTACTGCCTGACTTTGCGCCGGAACTCAATAGCTGTAACACCTAAACAGCTGGCAGTTGAGGCTGAAATCCATCCTCTGTGCGTCAAAATACGTGAGCGACGATTAGTTGACGAATGTGAAGATCCACAAGTCATTTTCTTTTTTCATTCATGGTATCATGTCGTGGACACAGAAACAGAGTCCTCACCAAGCGTTCGCCCAAGAGGCGATTAACTCACCCATCGCGGTCGCATTTGGGCAATGGATGCTCAACATTTGGGAGATCACTAACGGCGAGTGAGACTACTGAAATCTTCCATTCGAGTCTCTGACTATTTGCAGATTTTCCTGAAGGGCGTTGGTACTTAGAACCGAACGCGCGGTGTCTCCAGAAGAAGGCCAGCTTGAGAATTGTGTAAGTGCAGTAGACTACTTTCTGACTAGTAAAAAAATGACTTTATGAAGAAGGGGAATATCTAGCTGCAGGTGCGAGATACTGGGTTGCTAATATTCATAAGATTTGCGCCTCTTGACCTTCCTCGCCGAGACGCTCTCTCACAAACTCTCGAGTTATTCAATATCCTTTATATCCCCGACGACTTTTCCAAAGAGCGCCTTCAGTCTGTCAGTCACAGCTTTGGACGGAGCACAGACCACGATGGATCTAGTTCTTGGTTTCATTTTCTGTGTAAGAACATCGACGTGAAGCAAGAAGGGGCCAATGCGCCTGAGATTGATAACCGCGCTGCGACAATGGGTTATCACATCTCTACGCTTCCACAGGCAGACTACAGCTGGCATCGCGCTGGTTTCTTTCTGCGAGTTGAGACCGATGGTAGTACCACGCTGGTCTGCTTCGGCGCAACGTCGAGGCTAAGGCACAGAATCAACGAGTTCGTAGCTGCCAAGGCGTGGCAGCATGTTGCGACTAATCCCTACATCTTGTTCGATCTAGTCTTTGAAGGGTTATATTTCGAGGTTGATGATACTATCTGGAAGATGAACAGCGTGTTTGGACCGCTGGAGCACGTAAGTGACATGTTTATCCACTAAGCTTGTCAAGGCTGATAGATAGATATAGTTAATGCTCGAGTATGCCAATTCCAAGAATATCCGCAAGATGAGCACCAAGATCCCCTTCGCCGCTATGCACAACTGCGCCAAACACATCATACACATCGTCGAGGCCATCGAATCGTGCATCATGCTTATTGAAGCGACCGCGCACAGCGTTGACAGCCATGATCACAGAGGACAAACCACGACCTACGGACCTATTCAGAAGCAACTATTGGAAACCCTTCAATACCGACGTTCACTTTTCAGATCCAGTCAATTACGTCTTAGTAGCCTTCAGAAGCGCATCGAAAACGCTATTACATTATCATTCCACCTTGTCACGCAACAGGACTCGATGGTAATGATTCAGGACTCGAATTCAATGAAAGTAATTGCTGCCATTACCATGATATTCTTGCCCACTACGGGCGTGGCTACGGTTATTGGTTCGCAGTTATTTTCTTCAAATCACCGTGATGGGGAGACATGGGATATTCTTCTAACACCATTGTTCTGGACGATGTGGTGGATCTCAATTCCATTGACGGTCTTCGTCGTGCTTCTAGCTATTATTTGGCATTGGTGGACGCATTCTGAGTCTCCAACGGGAGAGGTGATGCAGGTTGTGAGGAGGGCGGCAACGTTCAATTCATCCAAAACGAAGAAGAATGAGGGCTGAAATTCGTATTCACTCTCCAGATCAATTTACATTCCATTGACTCGCTAATTCCAGCCTTGGTGCTTACACGGATCGGATATGTTCACTTTTCATAGGCCATGCCACATTACTCCGTAAAAGCCTTATGCATGAATCTCCCTATCTGCCGTATCCAAATGACATTTAGCTGCTTTTCAACTGGGAATACTTCCCGGAGAGGTAAGTCTAGCGCGTTTTATCTAATTCACAACTGCTTACATATTCTCATGGCCCTAGCCAACCCACGCGAAAACACTCCTTTCGATATCGTAACATCTACCAGAAAAATGATAAACTAGACTCATGAACCTTTACCCTTTAGCAGAGTCACCGCGATTGAGAGAGCGATTGATTCTCTCCACCTGCTGGCTTTCCTAATACAAGGAAGAAAGAAAAATAGTGTCACATTCAACGGGAGATTTTGACTGCGTTGAAGCTCCTGATTCTCACTGCATGAATGACTGGAGCTGGTCTGTTTTACGCTTCCTATGATATGGTCATATTCGTCAATCGTGACGGTGCTTTCCCTCTCGATCTCCTTCATTCAAGTTTGATCGGGTAGAACAATAGGCAAATATAGCCGGTGTGTCGGAGCAGCCTTAGTGATACGATGTGACAAAGAGCACGGGAGAGCAGAGTAGCAAATAATCAGACCGAGCTCAGGACGGAATTAAGGGCGAATTGATCTAGTCAAGCAAACAGTCGGAACTCGGTACTCTATCAGTTGAGCGAGAGGCTGATCCAAATTCCGAAAAGCCACAGGGAGACGAGGTTTTCAGCTAGCTAAGGCTAAGGTTTAGGCCAAGACCGACCCGATTTTGGACGGAGGGCCGTGCCGTCGCAAGGTTCCCTATGGATGGCTATTGCCGCCTCGACCAAATGTGGAATTGGCTGCGACACTTCGGAGTACAGCTGCAGAGTGATGATGGCGCTGATAAATGTGCGGCGGTGGCTGCAGGCAGAAACGACACTTATGTCATAATGTCTCAGGGTTACATGGAAGGGCATAGGACAGCCCTTGAGCCCTATGTACCGAACGTCCTACGATGAGAGTTTTGCAAATCATACTTTGTTCTTGCAGCCGAGCTGTGTCCACGGCGGTAATTACCGGGGAGTTCCATCAGCTGATCCTGCTGTGCTGTCCCCTCCTGATATGTGAACACGTCAGTTTACTAATGCCAGCTGAGGCTGGATACGGGCACGTTGAATTGCTGCTGGGTCGAAGGACCTAAACCTCCATCTAGCGTGAAACATGCACGGAGTCAGCTAAGCCGAACTGGGCCGACCGAAATCAATAAGGCGAGCTCTACCCTACACGAAACAAACTACATGAGGTAATATGGAAGCTATAAAGACCTCTAGCTCAGCATGTCCTGTGCCTGTGCCCCAGTAGGGGAATTTTTGGGGCTGATGGCCTCCTGGACGAAAAATATACATACATAATGTGGAAGTTCCGAGAACCTTTTACAACGGTGATATGCAGATAGAGAGCTTCCCACGTAATTACCGCCGCTTTATTTAATAGATAAGCCCTGTATATATCACAAACACGTCACTGTGGCTTCCTAGTCAGAGGAAATCTTTCCGGTGAGGCTGATTTTCTAGTTTGGAGTGCTGCTGTCAGTTGGTTCCTGTGAGTTGAGGAAATTGCTGATGAGTATTAGCCTATTTGGAATAGTGCTGTGAAACTCAGAGAAGGTTAAGGTGGCACGCCTATCCATTTTCAAAATCTCCGAAATCATGCGGATGCATTCAATGTCACATTCGAAAGAATGGTAGGATTCATGATATTTTAATGGGCCCGTGGCTTTGGCTCCAAAAAAGAAAACTGAGACGTCAGACAAGCCTGATTTGTGACATTTTTATCTATAGGAACCCAAGAGGCAGGTCAATACGCCAGTTGCGCGATTGCGACAAGAAAGGGAAGAACACATCGTTCATAGGAAAAGGGCTCATCAAGATCATAAAGCTTCATATAACCATACGGTCAGTAACCATGTCTAGACATACTCGTTTTCGCCTCGACCTCTTTCGGGTGATAAGCGATCCTGAGGTAAACCAAATGCCTGTCTAATGTCCATCCCGAGTTCAGTCTCCACCACCCTTGGCTTACGGCTCTGGCCCACCCCTACTTTTCTGCTTAACCAAACTTTCAATACGAAACGCCCGAGGGCATACGAAGCCCACCATCCAGACGAACCGGGAAGTTCCAAGAACCTTTAATGATGGGTAGATTACGGATCGAAAGCTCCGGTATGTGGTTACCTCTGCTCTAGCCACAAGGTAAGCCCTGTGAGAGTATTAAGTACCGTAGTTTACTGTGGATGCTGGGTTCAAAGTAAGATGCCGCAGCAACATCGACTTTCCAGTTCATAGTGCTGCAGCTCAGCAGGTTTTTAGGAACTAAAGAATCGAGAGATAGCCCATCCAGAATAAGCAAATGTTGCTCTGAGAAGGCCAAAGTATAGTGACATTAGGGATTATAAGTACCCAGCGTAGGAACTTTCCCAGCTTTTCAAATTCGTGTTTGATTCAGTCCCACAATATTCGTTTTTACGTTGATACTAACTCTGAAACCGTTTACTACCCCTATACGTTTGCATCATTCAGTTCTTAAGATGCAGCTTCTGTCCACTCTTATCTTCATTGGGATAGCCTCTGCCTCCGTCCCTCGCATGGCTATACGATCATCGGCATTCATGGCTTTAGAGGGTGTCATGGAAGGAGTCATGAAGCGTCAGGATATCTCTTGTAAACCGGTTCCTGAACCCGTCACTTGCGAAAGATCTTGTGGCCCAGGATATCTCACATGCATTCATGCTCCTTACTGCTACAATCCTAGCATTCATATTTGCTGCTCAGACGCAGGTTATTCTACCCAACCTGAAGGAGTGTTTTGCGGCTTAAAGCAGCTAACCTATATTTGTAGGAGTCTGCGACAAGGGTAAATACTGCGCTACTACGAACACCGGCCGCGCGATTTGCTGCAAAAATGGACAATCTCTTGAAGAATGCGGCGCTACAGCAACCGTTGGCACAATTCCACCGCCGGCAGCTACCAAACAACCTAGCGGATCGACTAGTCGTCCACAGGCTTCCACGGCTCCCACGGCTCCTGCCACTGTCACCACCAGTCTCCCCCCTGTCGTCACCGCTGGTGTCGGAAAGAACACGGAGGTCGGTGCATTGGTTGCTATCGGAGGCATTGCCGCGTTGTTGCTGGCCATGTGATCGAATATTTCAACGAATTCCAACGCTTGGTATTTGAAATTTTGGAATGACACGGGGCACATGTTATCCACCAGGGTGGTCGATCGCGGAATGAGTTGACTGAAATTGGCGGTCGTTCTTTTCGCCGTTGCAGGCAGATACTGAGTAGGCTCACTGCCAGCGACGATGCCAAGGCACCCAATAAATAGCCAATAATGAATATGAACGATTCCTTTTACACAATAGGCGATATTAGTCACGTAGAAACCAGATTTCTTCGTAATACATGTGCTAAGCAGAACAATGGGGCTTCCACCTGCATTATTAACTATTCGTTGTAGACCCACGACGTGACCTTGATCCCTTCAACTGTGCGAAGCTTCTCAAGCGGTGGCTCGCAAAGATCTAAGCCAATAAGAACTAGCTCTACAGCCCATCTCAGTGATCTTGAGCATTCTACAAGCGTTTGGGTGGAAAGAACAAAATAACAATCTGTATACAAGTCAAGCAGGCGCGACATCTTGCGAGCATCGACTCGACTACCCGACCGGCGATCAACTCGTTGGCGCATGTGATCACGATTGTGCACAACGCCAAACAGGTCTAGAATAGTCGCCCTCCAATATTAGACTTAACCCTGGTAGTAATAACTTTATAATCTCGGCTACATCTCTGCTTAGGTTAAACCTTAAGCTTCAGGCTTAGAAGTAGGAGCCGAATTAGGGTAATAGATATCTCTTAATAGTAACAGATAATGATATGCAAATAGACAACTTATAGATATATTATATAGATGCTAAGGCCTTAAGTATTATAAGATTTTAAGTATATAGCGTCGTCCTTAAATTTATTTGCTATATCTAGATTATAAATTGTAATGTTTGCTACAGCTCTATAAAGCGTCACTCTAAGTAGTCATGTGACTTATATTAGCTATTAGCAGTAAATAAAACCTAAATAAAAAACTGATTTAACTTCCCTTAGCTGCTACAATGTCTAATTACAAGAAGTCTTCTTATTTTATGATTTACCTATTATGTAATACCTCTAGGGATAAACTTGGTGGTTGCAGATTAAACTGAAATTCTTTAACCTCCGAACTCAAACTAATATTAGATTTGTATGGTTTAAGGCAAAGATTCTGGCTTTTTAGGTCTGGGCAGATATTGCTGACATGTAATGACTATTGAAATGGAAAGTTCCATCTACAATGCATATGCCGGTCACGGAGTATCGGCTAACGAAAAAAGAGTAAAAAGGAAAATACTACATAGGCCTACTGATTTACATTAACTTAGGTACGTTACAAAATGGTGTCCGTTATAAGCTACAAAAAGTTACACTTGCCAAAACTCTGCTTTATTAAAGGGCCATTTGGATGTTAACTGGGGATATAAGAGTATGTAATAATATTGGTTTTTAGTCATACACGCATCCTATAGGATTATTTAATAAGAACTATCCTATCCTACTCAAGTATTAAATACAGAAACGGGGCCCGTTTCGTTACGAGCGCTGATTCTCTGATGTGTCTCATTGGATGTGTGTATGTTATTGGTTGAGTTGCTTCCCCGCTCTGAGTCCCTTATCTCTTTGAGTGGCACAAAGCAACAAAGGGGTCACAACAAGGGTCAGGCGCCAATCAAAATGATCGCAATAATCGGTACCTTCCACCCACACCTAAATTGGCGTGTGATAGAAGTACCAACAGTCAGCATTGTTACACTACATCACATACTTTGCAACCGTACCGGGTCTTCAGGCTTCGCTTATTTCCTAATATAGGCTTAAGATAGCCTCCTTTTCCCTTCCTTTTTTAAAGGGTCCTATTTAGGAACTGGCCAGGTCCGGCAATGTACAGCGTCATTTAGATACTCTCACCAGTACAAGTGGCTCAACATCTGGGCTCTCAGTGACTCAAAAATCGGACTATTTTGTGAAAGCTTGGAATAGACTTTGGTTGAGTGTCAGTCCATGACCGCAAGAACGAGCGCAACTGCGTTAGTGAGACCAGAGCCCTGGAGGCAGTGATCATCTTTTCTCCACAGGTCAGGTGTAAATGAGCATCGTGACCATAGCGCTCAATTCCGCTCGGTGCAGTCAGGATGGCCTCAGTCAAGATCATGCTCATTCCACTCACACCTATCCTCTAGTGAAAAGCCATTCGGTCGCTGTTGATAAAATGGGTTCAGAAGGCACTTGTTTAACATAGAATCTACGCATAACAAACTCCCTTGACCTGAATCAAACGGATTGAAGATTTACGTTAGTCAAGATATTCTCCATGGCCCTCAACAGTGCCGATATCCGCCAGGCCTGGTCACTGGCTTTACGTGTTACTCTTATGTGGACAGGTTGCAGCTTCCTCTCAGTACATATGCCCAGATCATCTGTACATTGACTGCAAAGCGACCAAGTCGAATTGTCAACGGTGGGTTTCGTCTAGAGGGAACCAAGACTATTATCCAGAGTCATCTTTCTGATCTCTAGCATTACTGCAGATTGATATAAGCTCGACAGATGTCCTCCGACCCTTGTTCCATCTTGGTGTTCGGCGGTCTCCCAGTTTTGCTCGATACCATCGTGCTCGTGTGGTCGACCACCTGCAGCTACCAGGAGAGCCCGAAGGCGGCAGGGAAACATCCCGAGCTCTCTAATAATGGCGCCGTATATTAATGATGCTCTGCTGAATCAAGGTCGTGTCCTGAATTCCTCAACAGAACTTTCTCAACTCTATATTGCAGATTTCGGATTCTAATTTGCATGTCGATCTACTGTTTCCCCCTCACGCCGCTTCTTACTCTTTCTTTGTCTACACTGTCGCCATCGCCGTGGGCCTGTATTCACTCGCTGAATGTCAAGTCTGATGTATTTCCTCGCCAGGGATCGGTAGTCAGGCCGAAATCTCCTGTCTAGACGAGGGTAAACTCTTGGGAGTACTAAACTCACTCTAGGACCAGGCTGCAATGGTTAACTCGCAGTGAGTCTTGTGGCTGCATAGTGGACTGATGTAAAACGCAGATGGGTTTTGACTGGCTGACCAGTCTCGTGCCTGGCCGAACAGTATGTCTTAATTGTCGACCAGCATGTGTAACCTAGCCGACCAATATGTCACGTGGTTGACAAGATTGTTGACTGGCCGGCCAGTTCGTTACTTGGTTGACAAGATTATGGAGCTGATCAAAGGAATTCTTAGTTGCTACGATGTGCAAGTTGAGCTTTATTACACAAGATAATGCACAGCCGAATTGACGAGACGTGGCAGAGAAGCTCTTGATTTCAATCAGAATGATGGTCAAAGAGGTGGGCATTTCCTCTAGAATACAACGTTGGCATTACCTCATTCTTGATTACATTCATACCAAGCTAAATAAATACCGTTGCTAGAATAAGTGGCTGAAATGGGAATACAACAAGTTGATCCGATCCCAGGCCGTAAGCCGCCATTCACTCACATGAAAGGGCAAGGAGACGCGAGAATGCAACACGGAACGACGGAATATTGCGGATGCGATCAGCGTCGAAAAGAACGGAAAATGTAATTACCGAGCTTGATATGGCTGAGTCAATACAGTTACACAAGCTCCACTCACGCCCTCTTCATCTCATCTCATACCTCGCAGCTCTTGTTTCTTTCATTCTTTCATCTTCCCTCAATCCTCATCGCGCCACCATCAATCAGCCCTTGGCAGATCAGTCAAGATGTATTCAACCCATCACCCCCTCAACCAAGATGAGCTCAAAACATTTCACTTGGCCATGCAGCAAGTCGACTGGGAAGACCTCGCCGAGGGGCGAAAGCAAGCCATCATAGACCTCCTGAAAAAATTTCCCGAGATCCTCGACACAGCCATCTCCGAAGCAGGATCAACGACTCTGTCTGCTATGCCGCTGAGCCAGAAGAGCACTATCCCGGAAACCATCTCTGATGTCGGGACCGAACAGGCTTGGGATGCGTATCACCAGACCAGTGACATTTGGCAGCGTGATGGTGAGTGAATCTGGAAGCTGCAGTTTGTTTTGTTTTGTTTCTCTTGCCAACACATGCTTAGTCCAAGGAGAGCAGTATCAGGCTCCTCCTACCTCAGCACCCGCACCAGTACCAGTACCACGAACTCCGCTCCATGCCCGTTCTGCTTCTGCCAACGTTCAACCTATGGGTATAGGGCCTCCGTCTCCAACCCCCCGCCAAGCAATGCTCCGCCGTGCCCAGCCGCCGATGCCATCCTATTCGCCATCCCGGCGCGGACCGACGATGCCGCCTCTTCCACCTCCGCAGCTGAGTTCTCCCAACAGACTCCCCCGACCCGAAACCGGAAGTCACATTCTAAACACACGAGTCCCATACGGCCAACCGGCTCCCGGAATCGAACACACATACACAAGTCACCCTGACGACGTCGATGCAATCCTCCAACAGCAAGAGTCCCCCCGCCAGCGACTCTTTACCTCGCTCCACTCCGCCGTGGACGCACAAGCTGATATGGAAAGATGCGCCGCTCGACTTCAGCACATCTACCCTGGTGAACAATATCTTGATGAGCATGAGGAGGAGGGTGAAGATGAGTGGGTGGCGGAAAAGGAACAGGCGGTTGAACAAAGTCAGGCCCCAGCGCAGGAGCAGCAGCAGCAGGGCAAGAAGAGCGCTTCGCAGAAGAGACGTGAGCGAAAGAAGAAGTTTGAGAACCAGGTTTTGGGATGAGTTTGGAGTGGCGTTGGTGTTTAGGTAGATAGACAAAGAATTGATAAACATGGCCATGACTTGCATCTCCATCTTGAGTCATCGCTTCATTCATTCACTCCTTCATTGACCGCTTCGTAGCACCGAGACCCTTTGTCCCACCAAAACAGGCAGCCCCATATCCCACGCCCACCTTTGGAACCTCATTCTTACTCCAACATCAGCGCTGGACCTCGCATTTGCATCTACCCCACTGCTGAGAATTCCTTTGACGACTTCGCAAGCGGAGACCGGGGAGAGTGACAATAAGAAGGAAGAAAAAGGAAACCAATATAAGAATACTAGAAACAAAAGGTATAGAAATATGTTACCGGCTATCTCGGGCTCGATAACCTTATGTTTCAGAGCTGGAATGATAGTGTCTCACGCCATGCCGCAGTCTCACTTAACGCCCTTGCGTTGCCATGGACACGTGGTCGCCATTGTTTGATGCTATGTAATTCATTGGTATTACATTGCATCCGTCGCAAGTGGCTTATCACCCTATAAAGAAGTGGTTGGCCGAGGTGACGTAGTGCATCGTACCTAGCACTAGTCAGAATCAGTCATCGACCATCGAAAAAGCACAAATAGCCTCCTCGGGCCTGTTTACAAGGTGGATCCCGCTAGCCTTGGCTCCCTATGCACTATTACCTCCCTTGCTTCATATTTCCCTCAAGTCCGGTCGCTATGTCGCCTCACTGGCGCCCAAACAATGCCTTTATTTCGCACGATTACTTGTTGCTTAAGGATTTGACAGATGCAGACATCAGCAAGATCCCCTCTTCCAAATACATAGAAGAATGGACAAAAAAAATCAACAACTACCCTAGCGGAACAAGCAGACTGTGGCCTTACCTTATACATTGCAAGGTGGATCACAGCTATGGACGAGGCGGAGTATGCCAGCATATGGTCAGATATCAATTTTTATTTGCAGCCGTTAACGGACAAACGGAACAATACGGCCGCTAGAAGGCAACAGTCTGGAAAGGCGGCAATGTCCTTCTTCTATCAATTCGAGTGCGGGCCAGATCCTGACACCAACCGCCGTCAATCTACCCAGCCACAATGGAAACTGGGCGCTGAAGAACTGACCGCTTTAGCGTGCCTAGTCGAACGCTTGTTCCATGATGTAAACAATTGGTTTGAATACACCCTGTCCTCCCTACAACAAGCACTCTGGCAAGACCACAGCACCACATATCTAAAGCGCGGTTACGTCCTACCTTGGGCGCCATGTTCTCCTTATATCAGCAAGCTGATAGGTTTGAGGAACTGACTCTTCCCTGCACGAAAAGCCACCGCTTGGGTGAACATGAATGAACTGTGCTTATGGCTGGACCATTGTGACAGCCACCACGTCCTACATTGTCAGTTTTCACCTCAAAGCAAGCGGACATTTCTACATCGCCCACGGCGGCTCATTCATGTGAACCGCCTCTGCCTTGTTCCCGCCGAGGCTCAGCATAGATATGTGGCTCTGAGCTATGTTTGGGGTACAGGCACAGCATTCAAGACTCTCAAGCGTAATATCGATATCCTTCAACTGGATGGCTCCATCAGTATGGAAGGGGGGCCGTTTTCAAACAGTACGATGGTATCCTCAAACTCACATCGACATTATCAGGTTCTCCCCTCCCGTCACGGGATTGCGACTATTCCTCAAACCATCCTAGACGTCATAAAACTCACTCAACAGCTTGGAGAAAAGTTTCTCTGGGTGGACTCCTTATGTATCGTACAAGATGACGAGGATGAGAGACAAGACCAACTACAGCACATGGGTTCTATATACGCACATGCTTACGTTACCGTAGTTGCTGCTGGAGGGACTGATTTCACTGGTCGTCGAGGCTTTGATAAGGCGAAGCCACCGAGGGAACGGATGCCACATGGCAGGCCATGGACTTCGCTACGCCTGGAAATTGAAGAACACCACCAAAGCTTGCAGAACTCGGACAGGAGCCGCCGAGCCTGGACTTTCCAAGAACATCTTTGCCCCCGGAGGTTGCTGATTTTCCAAAATACAGGCGTGACATGGGAGTCCCACTGTGCAGTCTGGTTTGACGGTTTGCCATTGAATGTTGATTAGGGCCAGTGTCAGAATAATGAGAAGACGATGACGCAAGGCTTCTCTTTCTCGGTCGAGCCCAGGTTCGAGGATTATCAACGACACGTAGAGCAGTACAACCATCGCGCACTTACTTTTCCAGAGGATGCGTTGGACGCATTCAGTGGAATCCTTAGTATCCTCAGCACAGAATTCGTTGGTGGGTTTATATGCGGCTTGCCAAGGTTGTTCTTCGACGCCGCATTGTTGTGGTACAACACATCTCCCTTGGAAAGGAGATTGAGTCGAAAGTCAGGCGCCTCGAACGCCCTGCTACCAACTTGGGCTTGGGCTGCCTGGGCAGGGAAGACAATATTCGCAGACTATGCTCGCCAAAATCCCCGACCACTTGTCCAGTGGAAGTACAGCGCAGCCAGCTAAAAACATTGGGAGTCTATATCGTCTCACGAATACGAGAAAACACCACAGCCCATCCTAAAGGTTGATGTCGAGCAGGCATCTACAATAGCAGGCCCTGTACCCAGGCCAGACCGTGATAAAAAGGGGGTCGTAAAGGTCCCATTGGTTTCTAGATGTTTCAGTTCTCATGCTTTATTTGCACAGCCTTTCAGGTCATCTCTCTGGGGAAAATTTCTCCCAGGAGTAAGTGTGACGGTCGTTCCGGTGGGACAATTTGGAGAGTCGGTCGGGATGCTTTCATCCTGCAAGCCACTAAGTCCGGACAATGGAAATTCTCCATCCTCCCTCTACGAGGTTGTCGCAATTTCAGAGTCAACCATGAATGGTCATGAGGCATATAACCTTATCTGGATTGAGTGGGAAAATGGCATTGCCTATAGAAAAGGTGCCGGGAGGGTTTTGAAGTCAGTTTGGTTAGCAGGTGAGTCAGACTGTATAGATCTTATTCTAGGATAGTATTAGGAGACTTGTGTATTTAGGGCTGCTTTGGATTATATCGTAATACTGTTTTTAAAGGAAGCTCGCTTCCCTCAATCCAAACTATATTATCGCTTAGTACGGAAGCATCTGGTTCCATAATTTCCATAAAACATCTTCTAAGAGTATAGCCCCACTTGCAAACCCCCTTGCAACAACAGTCAGGGAGAACGGAGATACCTATTTAGGCAAGCCCGGTCATTCCACTTCTTAGAAATAGACCAATGCTCTTACAATGATACTTGGAGAGCTTACTTATATAAAGGCAATAGAACCCCAATAATTATGCCTTCTCGAAGATGCATTTCTCTCACCTATTATTCCCCCTGCGAACACTTCCCTATCGTTACCCCACTTACATAAGTAATATTCACATCATAATGTCTGCCAACACGAATCAGATCACAGTAACCCTGCGATAAATCGCTAAGATAAGTAATTACTCTCTACTATACCCTACTATAATAGATGCTAATATTCTTTAAGGCATTAATATCGCCAAAAAGTATAGTATTACTACAGCATGTACTAAGCTATATATAATTCCTATAACTAAGAACGAGTTATAAGGCACTGACGTCTTAGTTTGCCCTGTTATTAGGTTTCCGCATAGGAATAATACCACGGCTATTAAGGTCTTGAGAGAAAATACCGCTGCTGCTACTAGAGGTTATAAGATTAATATAATTACTAATATTAGTAAAATACTTAGTAGTAACTGGGATTATATTACTAGTAAGATATATTAAGCTAATAATATAGTTATTAAGTATAATATAATCTTAAAAGTTATCTTTAAAAATAACTACCTTAAGAAAGAATATATTTTCTACCTTTATAAGATTTAATTACATATTAAAGTAGCTTTTATTAAAACTTTAACTAGATATAGATTTATAAAGCAGGCTAATAGGATATACTCTTACTATGGATTTATAATACCTTATCTAAAACTTATATAATTAGAATTAGACAATAAAGTTCAGATTAAAGCTACTAATAGCATCTATATCCTTAATGATTGGTTGCATATTATATCACTGGGTGTAACCTGCATCGGCACTATGGCTATAGTGGCGATTATAGAAGAGGCAGCCAGAAGAGGGATAACGGACTAACCTACCAAGGTCCAGTTCAAACCAATGGCAGATACTTCAGCGGGAGGATACTGAGATTGGCAGACTAAGGCACGATGTCGTTGTTTCTGTCATGCAACCAGTCCACAATAAGACATCAAATATTGACGGCATAGTAAAGCTACAGTATAATTTATCAATCCATGGTTAATACAACATCTAACCTCTCATAATGGTGGTCGATTGCTTTATCCACCCATGCAAACTCTCGAACTAACATCAGCAAACCATTCAAGTCTGTGAGTTCTAACTCGTAGCACAACATCTTAAACAGATCGACTATCGCCTTCTCTGGCCC
Source organism: Fusarium sp. 190-020-2 (assembly GCA_014884825.1). Lineage (NCBI taxonomy): Eukaryota > Fungi > Ascomycota > Sordariomycetes > Hypocreales > Nectriaceae > Fusarium > Fusarium sp. 190-020-2. Next base: position 18,501 of record JACTAS010000154.1, on the reverse strand, counting down.
TATGTCCGAGGCGACAAGGACAACACTAACACACCATAGTAGCAACCGTCTAGCCGTGCTTCTCTCCGCCAGAAACTCAATTTTGTGACATAATTGCTGTAGAAGTTGTCTTCTGACAGTAGCCGACCTTGGAAGTGGGAAGGTAACATGCGTTGCATACAGGAACAATGCAAGCCGGCAAGTCAGATAGATGTCTCGCGACAACTCGATTGCCTCGGGTCCTTGGTCAGAAAGTTGCAGAATTTCCTCCGCAGCGGAGCTAGTGTCGGGTGAAGAGAACAAGTTGTGGTGAACATAGTTTCGACAATCACCGAGAAGGTCAAGGACCTCTGGATTAAATGACTCCATCGTGTAGTATTGTAGCACACACGATAGCTGTCCGATCTGTGAAAACGTTGCCACAATTCCTCGATGCACAGGGGGGTTTATAGAAAATAGTTCTTCGAAACCAGATCCGGCACTTTCCAGAGCAAAATGCCAGGCATAAGGTCTAAACAGAATCAGAGGAGATTCCAAGACCATTCTCTTCCCATGGATATCCAGGCAGGGATATATTGGCCTCTGCAGCGTGTTTACCGCGCCCATGATGTCAGATAATGAAAGAAGCCAAGCGAGCGCATGATCTTGAAGAGCTTCCACTCCACCATGTCGAGCAAGTAGATCTTGTATAATTGTCCAATGAACCGGGTGGTAATCTCGACTACCATAAATATCCAGGGCGTGGAGGTAGGTAAATGGAGGGTTGAAAGGACTGGGGTCGCGATATATCCGTGCATCGGTTGTTTCGTTAACCGCCAAGTAGAGGATACACATGATAATACTATCGAGAGGTTTTGTTCCGGTAAATGCTTCAACTTCATTCCGCAGGGATTTCAGAGTCAACCCTTTCAAAATGAGTTGCTCTTTTGATCCAGCTTGGTAGGTCGGACCGCCATAGGTCACGTTGAGGACGTCTCGATGGTAGGAAGCTGCCCATAGAACCGTGTACAGGCGTACTTTGTTGTCACATGGGAATACCCAGGATTGATAGCATTTGGACGCATAGGTCAAGGGGCGGAAGTTTGGCCAGATAGAAGTGCATGCAAAATGCAGAATCTCCTGGACTTTCAATTGAGAGGTAGTCTCGTCCAATGGAATCATTGGATCGAAAGCCCCCGCCCCTACATCCCATACTTGCAAAGGGACAATTTGGCCTAGCGAAGCTGAGGGTTTCCCGCAGACAGAACACAAAAGGCCTTGTCCTGTGTCAGGGGTCGCATACCCCTTTGGCCTAATAGGCTGATACCGTGTGTCGCCCGAGACTCCTAGGGTTGGCGATGTAGGAAGTGAGGCTTTGTCGCTGCAGGCACATATATCCCTCCTCTGCCTAAGGAGAAGTTCTCGCTCGGTTGCCGCATTGTGCCTCTGCTGGGATTTCCTCTGGCGATGTGCTTGCTGAAGAAGGCTGGACCGAATCGGCCCTGACCTGTCTACCAGCGCCGGGCCTCCGACGAAGATGAGACGTTTCTCCTGGCTCTCTCCACGTCGTGGCGGCATCTGATGTGATGTCGTTCAATCTCTTTGAGTGGAGATTCTGGTCCCTTCTTTCGCCATCTGGTAGCGTGGTGGGGCCAAAACCCCTCATTTCCATAGCCATAAATAAGTACCATAAAGATAAGGGAACCTGAAAAAAAAATCTAAAAGATTATTATCATTGGTCTTCTAGTCTATAATATGACACAACGATGAGATTCGAGGAGAGGATGCCAGAGACCGTCGTCAAAGGCCACCTACACCAGCAATGTCGCAGGCGATAAACTCAGTTTGTGTCGGGTGTTGTCGGATCATCTGATACATCCGCAAGGTAGTGTATCACATCACCCAATAGCACTCCACTATCTCCAAACTCAGATAACGGCTTTGAGCCTTGGAGCGACTTCATGACGCTCAACATTAGTTGTCGATGTCGCCGAAGATCCTTGACCTCTGACCGAAGTGAATCATTCTCTTGAAGGAGAAGGGCGGCTTCGGTTGTGCTTTCGGTGTATTTGCAAAGGAGTGCTTCATATTCTGTGCGAGAATGATCCAACTGTTGCTGGAGAGCCTTCTGTAATTGGTCCTTGCGCTCACGAAAGCGACGTTGCGATTCTCGATTTTTCAATCGACGCCTCTGTAATACAGATCAGTCAGTCAATGCTTTGGTTTTGAGAAGACTTCATTCGTACGCTCTTTGCATTCCCGACTGTAGGGATGGGGCAGCCTTCCAGGCCAATTGGTGTTGTGTAGTTGTCCAATGAGGGAGCCATTGTTGGACTAGCAATTAACCCGCTAGTTGAAGCTATCACTCTGCTGAGATGAAGGTTCTGAAAATTCACGTCTCCAAGATTCTGATGCGCGGTCAGCATAGGATTCATGTGCTAATATGTAGGAAGATTAGGTACCCCATATATAATATCTGAAAGTGTTGTAGTGCCGTCGACTACAGTCTCGCAAGGCGACAACAGGGGATAAGTGACCTCATGGTGGAGAATTGTGGATGGCTCATCCAACATGGTTGAAAATGCCATGACAAGAGGCTGATTTTTGTACAAAAATGATTATGATTGAATTAATATAACAAGAAAGTGTAATAGATAAAATTGAGGAAGACAACCGACTAGAAGGCATCCTTCTCCTGGCTTGCGGGTGGATGCCCGTCTCTTATACGCTTGCCTAATGGAAACTGATATGTTCTGGAAACCCGGAACCCTGGATCTTGGCATAAGCGAAAATTTGCCCTACTACATACCGAGCTAACCGAAAGCCGAAGGACCTAATGTCGCAGAGCTTCTCTGGTTTGTGGAAAGTCTACATGGATTTCCTTTATCTTACCGGTATTTTGCTGCGCCGTACAGATATGTCAGTTCGCTTAAAAACAAGTCCCGAGAATGGAGCGAGCTGAAGATGCTGGCAAATGAGAGATATTGACAGCATTACCTGTCTGGTTATAGCGCGCTCGCTAGCTTGAGCCAATCACATCTAAGCAAAGCATTTCTGTATTCGGAATGGCTGCCGCATAATCCTTGGGAGAATCTCTAAAATTAGATAGAATACTGATGATGTGACGTCGCGGAGCACGTATCAGTTAGAGTTTAGCAGGGAAACGTCCCTAAGTGACGTAAGGCATGAGTGAAAATTCTTAATCGCAGTCCAGAGAAAGGATCACGCGTTTAGCCAAAACGCAATAACTGATAAGTTGGGCCCAAAACTTGCCTGTTTCATCAGCTCCACTTAACCTACAGACCCTAAAAATAAGGCTGGGAACGAGACAGTTGGAAGAATTTAAAGCGGGGAGAAGGAAGTTGGGGGATTTCAATTGCTTCTAATGTGAGATATATACCCTCGAGCGTCATTATCTTGCTCAATCGAAAGAGGCGGCCCAGTAATGCAATACGTAACTTGTGACGACCTAGCGTTTACGTCACGTGCCCCCCAATAAAATCCAACCAATCCCAGTCAAATCGAACTGCACTGGTTTGACTCATAACTGTCTGACATTACGTGTATTCGGTCCATTGATCCAGATTGGTATATTCATGTTATGTTTTGTTAAATTCTGCCACTCAGAGGTTTTACCATTTTAGTTGCAATCTCAAAGTATCCCTGCTTGTATATAAGACCCTAGTACCTGTTTAATAATAATACTAGCCCTGCCTCATAAACTAGAATAATTAACTAAAACCTAGTTAAATAAGCATGGTTTAACTATACTTAATTATATAAGATAACTAAAGTTAAATTAACTTAATTTAACTTATATTATTATTTAAATGTATAAATATATATTTTTTAATATTATAGAGTTTAGTTTCCTAGCTATTAATAAAATATCTTTATATTAGTTAAGCCTAATATATATTATATTTACTATTAAGAAATATAATACTTTGCTTATACTTAGTATTATATCTTATATATGTACTGCCACATGATTCGTAAGTCAATCGAGCCCTGTCTCAAAAAAGCCGTACGAAAATTCACCAAGGAGGTGCTCCCTCCAACGGCCGCCGGAATGAGTAGCCTCTACGAGGGCTGTGGCACCAGAGGCTTGCAGACCTCTGTGTATTTTGTACCACCAGCATGCGGTCTGCCGTAGTACCTAGAGCCATATCGTGAGACAGGACCGCGAATAGCGCGGCCTGCAGGGTTGAGGTCTTGTCTATAACAACCTGGTCCTGAGAAGGGTATCTATGCTGTGCTTCAGCAGAAAGATCAGAGACAATGAATACATGGCCGAGCCCCATAACAGATTACCAAGAGAACGTGGCAACCCGGATGCCAACTTGTTGTAAGACCATGACAGGTCTTCATGGGCAGTTGGACAGTGGTATGTGCCATGGAGCCTCTGAAAGGTAGGGTTATTCCAGAGCGCCAAACTAATTTCCATAGTCCTATTATATCAATCCGCCATTGCCATCGCGTATTCATATCTCAACCCTTCTCTCTAGCCCATGTTCAATCATCATGTGATGATTCAGGGATATAACATGCCGCAATATCTTATGGCCCCTTAGCCCAGACTAAACATGCATCCCCTCAATCACAAGGTAACCCAGGTCGCGCATTAAGGTAGGGCTCACCGTCTGTACTAACTGCCCATATAATTGCCCCAGATATGTCGTGCACCAGGTGCTGTCTTGATTTTTGTATATTTATAAAATCAACTCCACGCCGAAGCGACAGTAGCATCTGAATATTTCGTTGCTGGTCCCTTTTGCGGGTTTCCTGATGTACGATTACCGGTCCTGATACCAGATCACAAACCATAGGGCGCATGGTTAACAGTCCGCTATTGATCCCGGGCTGCCTCTTTGACCTAACATCTCTGCGTTGAGCATAAGGGCTGACAACATCACTCCTTTGTGCCTCAATTATTCGTTCTATCACCTTTATAACAGATTCATTATTAGGTAAACCTGCTAGCCCATTTACTGTATTATAACTCTATAAGCCTCTGCTCGTTATTGATATATATATAAAGGAAGAAGAAAGAGTAGTAAAGACAATTAATTCAATGCGATATTCTAAGGTATCAAAACAGTCTATAGATAGTAAACTAAACTCCAACATGAGCAAAACACCAACACCTAATCTATCCGTCACCCGCAAACCCATCCAGCATCTCTAAAAGCAAAAGAAAAAAAAGCAAAAGAAAAAAAAGCAAAAACATGTTCCGTTGAAACATCATCGGTAAAATCGCCAAAGACCAATCCCACCAAAGGTCCTATGCCTATTAGTCATACCAAGCCAATTACCTTGCGTTATCTTGCCCATCGTCCTTCTTCTTCTGCCCATCTTCCCCCGTCTGCATGACTAAGTCAAAGATCTTTCCGATTAGATAAGTAACAGCAATGGTACCTCCAAACCAAGCAGCAAAGAATTGGACCACTGGGTCATTCATGATGTTATACTCATACTTGGCAGGGAAGAAATATTCAGCGCAGACAAAGTAGTAGTATAGAAAATAGCGGCATCCTTCCAAGCTAAAGTAAAGAAAGGGGTCAATTTCTCGGTACCTCTCAGATAAGGCTGCCATCGTCTCAACTGCAGTAAGAGGGTAAGCATTTTCCCGAATATAATAAATATCGCCGGCTGCTGTGACAATGATGACGAGGTATCGGCGGCGGAAAATCTTGTCTGCCTTCATAAAGCCCCACTTAATGAAGCTAATAAACCAAGATTTCACTGTCCCAGGGATAGAAAGGACTATCCAAAAGTCTGTCTGAATGGGGCTGATTACCAAGCTCTGAAACAAGGAATAAATGGCTTGAGAAATCTGAGACCGCCAGCTACTCATTTTTCCTCGGCACCAAGAAGTCAAGCGGTCAGTCTCGGTAAACACCAACCTCTTCCACGCAATACTGTGCCAGACAGTAAGAACGAAAATGATGACGATAAAGAATGCAACAGCCCATAGAGAAGATGTATACCCAACTTTGGCGTTGAGGTCTTCCAAGGATGGTAAAGTAGGGTGACCGTATTGTGTCAACAAATCATTGACATTGTTCCAGTAAAAAATGCAGATGCAGATTAAAATAAAGACAGCAGCGAATAGGATGAATGTAAAAAGCTTCCAGTGCCTAACAAAGAACTGAATTCCACTTCAGATAGCTTTGAGGTGATTTAGGTAAATGGTTTCCTGCACATACCCATTGTCTTCTGGCTGGCCATCGACTGGTGCTTTATCCTGCTTGAGGACAGGTGTGTGACAATGGACCGGCTGTTTATCAGCAATCCCGGATACAGATACATCTGCATCCTCCAGGGGAGAGGTGACAGGAGAGGTGAAAGGATTTTGATCATGGATTCCTGGCGTTTGAAGCTCCTCCATTGAAGGCGACGAAAACCCAGAAGAGGATGAAGCGGCATCAGAAGCGCTTGAGGCTCCAGGAGATGGAGATGGCGATGATGGAGTACTGGGCCGGCCAGATACATCCTGTCCCTGAAAATCGGATGACCAAGGAGACTGAGGGCCTGAGGGGCCGGAAGAGGTAGATCCGGAAGACCGAGGGCGTGGGGAGCCCTGCGATGTAGATCCCGAACCGTTGCGTCGGAGCCTTCTGTGAGGTGACTTAAATCCCATTGTGAGTGATGATGAAAAAGCTGAAATGAGAAGAAATTGTTGTGAGTTGTTGTTTTGAAGTAAACGTTTGTTGTGAGTGTTGGAAGATGTAGTAGTAGATTGAAGTGAGTGATTGTTGCTGTTTCTGGATATTGCTCTTGTTAGAATTCAGCAGACATTATATTTTTAATTACATGTTGGTTAAATTCGCTACATTCATCAGCTTTAATCTCAGTACTCACCGAGATGTCAATGGCCTTTCATGTGTTCAACAACAGCATTCTTTGACTTGTAACAGCCACCTACGGCCGCGGGGATGTCCATGCTCAGGTGTTCAGGTACTTCTGAGCTAAGATTAGCCAGGGCCATTGAGGCTTAAAATAGCGCGACGCCGGAATAGAGGCCATTGGCTGCAATTATTTTTAACGATGACAAAGGGCACCAAGAGAGGAAACAATGAGTATTTGTACTTTGACAGGCAGCTTCAGGCGCGGCTTTGTTGAAATTTACCGAACAGCGCGCCCTCAAGGGACGGAGAGAAATGATCTTGTCGGTCAGTCCGGTAATAAAGAGTCATTTGTCATGCATGCCTTTGACTTATGAGGTATCGCGGAACAGTCGCCCGGAGAACTAGAAGACGCCGGAAGATTAAACCAAGAGGTAGAGAGTTGGTCAAATAACGCGCATTTAATGCTTTGTGGAGCTTTGCTCTTGTTATCCCTGAGATTCTGTAGTTTGCGTTGTCTTGATCCCCTGCCAACAAATTGCTGTTATGATAAAGGTCTTTCCAGATTCCCCTTCTGCCTACCTCAATGCAATGCGCGATGCAATTCGTCACGAGGTCATCGGTTGAAGAATCGAGGTTCTGCAGGTTTCCCATCGGAGCAGACCCAGCAAGCAAACTGAACATGTTCATCAAGGATTACCAACTCAGCGTCATCTTCAACAACAGCAAGAGAAAGTGCGAGACCTGGGAATGGAGGTGCAAGACTGCTGAAACCGGCAACGCAATATATGATCCCAGTTCTTGTCGCTTAAGCGAGTCTACTAACCAATAAAGCATCAATTGCGGCATAAGCTCATAAGTCATCTGCAGTTTACTGAGGTCATGGTCAACAGTTTCAACGATGCCGCGATTCTCTGGAACAGTCCCTAAGAAATCGAGACCCAGTACCATCAACATGCGCAACATCCCATCAACGGTCAAAGGCGCAATCACAGCCGCAATTAAGCCAGGACGAGCGCCTTGCGAACCAACCACGATGCTAAGAAGCCCAGAACATCTTAACTCTGTCAATTCGTTACACGCAACATCCATCATATTCAGGCTCCGGTAAGTTCGGCTCAGCCAGCGCATACCAGCGAATCTCGATCCAATAAACTTAACAAAGTGCAATATAGAGCTAGACTTGCACTCTGCGTGATCTCAAAGCAGAATCGGGCTCAAAGTCGGCTTCCTGTCCTCTTACCATGCATTTTTGAGGGACTGAATGGCGGACTGGGGTTTATAGTAGCTATTGGTGATGACCAGCTAATTGCACTGAAGTGAGCTTGAGAATGAGGTTTTAAGAGACCTTGAATTGGCTAAGATGAGATGAGATGGCTGAAGCGAGAGACTCTTAAGATAAAGGAAATCGCGCTAAGATTAGCGAAACCTGGTCGATCCGGACCATAGATTTCCCGACACAGTTTTAGGTCTAGCGCCATAAGAGCTGGTGGTTAAGCCACTGACTCGGAGGCGCCACAGCATACCGGGGCAGGTTCTGGTCACGTGATAGCGCGGGCTTCTCGCGCACAGCGGGGCTGCGTGGTCGCGAAGCGGGGTTGCGACCAACTGGCGCAGATCATCACTCGTTTTGCCACTCTCGAAAACACCGTCCGCAGCCACGGCGAGCATTTGGGTCGTATCGATGGTCGTCTCGTCACCCTGTCAGTACCACAAACTTTTGCTTCCCACCTTTACTGACATATGTAGGACCGCCGCAACGACCAATGTTAGTGCCAGAGTCTCTAACGCCGGGCCATGTGAGGCTTAGACGGCCCTTGTCCCTCTGGTCAATCCAGAGACTGTCGATCCCATCCCCAACTTTCCCCGCACTTATGGCGAGGTCAAGCAACTCAGCGGTATGTACATGTATTGTTATCATCCTGTCGTCGATCAACGCTAACATCTGGATTGCAGCTCGTGAGCTTTCAGCCCTTCTGCATGCCCTCAACTTGCCCGGCGTTAGAGATGCTGAGCAGAAGCGAGATGACTTCTTCCGAGCGATTGGCGTTACCCATATGGCCCGCTAGTGCTTTTTCAGGTTGTCGCATTCTTGAATGGAGTTTGGTGTAGTTGGCTCGTGAGGAACAATACCCATTTGCAATTGGCTATCAATTTTGATCGGCTTAGAACTAGGGAACCAGGAATAAACAAGCAGATGTCTTGATCAATATGCTTTCAATTGAGTGACTGTTACATTGACTGACATTGACTGAGAAAGGCTACGAGGCGAGATCCGCGGCCTGTCACCCAAAAATATCACCTGCAGGGTGTTTTAGTGATTGCACAGGGCACCTCTCACTGTGACGCTCCTGAGGCTGGTCACTGCAGCGGATCAATCAGCCGCCAATCAATACTGTACCAAGCCCCAGAAGCTTGGTCAGTGTTGCCTTCTGGTGAACAGATCAACCATTAGATCTAGAACATTAATGCGTGTGTGTATATTGTGTCTTGACTACTAATCAGATTTAACCTATTGTAGACTAAGATAGAGATATTCCAATATTCCAATCTGGATGCTGATATTGCCGGTTGTACACAATACAGTGTGCAAAACATGAATACGAGTTATGCCTGCAGGTTCAGTATGCTGGTGCGCTCTGCCAAAGCAGTCCACGAAAAGGGTGGTCTGGAAGAACAACTATTCTGCTAATACAAACACAATTTTTATCATTTTATGCTGTTTGTGCTCACCATTTCATATTGCACAACAAACATTCAGTTCCATAGCTTGCAAGCTGGAGATGCTGAGCCTGAAAAAGCCACAACTTAAGATGGCGCCTTGTGTAACCGCACAGCCAGCCCAGACCTGCACCAAGATCGGACTGCAGCATTTTCTCAACATTTGGTTTTTTGTTGAGTGTCCTGGCTGCAGGCTCTTTTCCAATGTCTTTCTCTTTTCATCCACCGTCGTATTCTCTCCAACTCTCACTGCAATTCGCGCTACTGACCTACCCGCGCATTGCCAAACGAGCTCATTTTACCGTCCCATGCGTCGATCTTCACAGTACGTCGTTGACCTCCACAAGCAGGCATCCACTCTGTGTACTAATGACCTCAGACTGCTGTCCACAATGCCTGAATCTGCCGCCTCAGAGAGCTCCAACGGAACCAAGCGCCGCCGCAATTCAAGCACCCAAGAATTGAGCGAGGAAAGGCCAAGTCTGAGAGCCACCCGCTCCAGAGCAAACACCAGCGAGCCAGAGAACAGGAGCAGTGCCGACAGACTCCGCTACCATGCTTCGTGGTTAAAGACTCTTGCCGAGAAGGCCGATGTAGACTTAGAATATGCCAAAGATATGCATCGAAGGGCCGAACAACGTATCATAATGGCTAGAGAGTCCCTCGAATCAGACATCGCAAGGGAGAAAGTCGCAAAGAAAGCCTACGATGAGGCAAAGGCTGAAGCAGAAGTCCGGAATAGGAGATATGAGACAGCTAAACGTTGTGTGGAATCGTGTAAGGACAGTGAAGAATAATCTCACTCACGCTGGCCATTGGGAAAGGTTGGAGACGCAGGCGCTCAAGTTGAGAGACGCCGAGATAAACCATTGACCTGGCGGAAAAGTCGATTTTGATCTCCTGTTCAAGGCTTTGAGCAATAGTAGAAGAATGGCAGAGCGGGGAAACTATAGTATTGAAATTTCAGTCGCACAATAAAATTTCATTTGGATAGCCTCGGTCAATCTTGACTTTACCTGTGCTGCTTGACACCATTGTTTTTGTATCCCTCCACTTAATAATTGATTTTGCATCTTTTGAGGAACGATGCATTATTATAAAAGCCTTCTCCATCGAGGGAAGAGTGTCACCACTATTCCCTAAATTGTTGACACTACGCACACCTGGACCTCGGAACGGGTTCAATTAGAGCCATCTGATGATGAGTATTGGCATATGTGCATGTATTCTTCTATGACTGCGCACCTGAAGGCGAAGCAACGGCTGTTGGATCTGACGGCCTCGAGATAGGCAGAAAAGAGGGGACATGATGTGAGGCAACAATTAAATGTTCACGACCAAGGTTCGGGAATGCAATGCTTTGTATTTATTTCGGCTCGGTCTGGGTCGGCAGTGAAGAAACAACGGTGGCCTTCCTGAAGGTCCTAGATGGTTTGTTGCTGTATACTAGGCAGTGATGTTGATGAGTGATGAGTTATTATCGACGTTAGAACGTTCAGCCTCCTTAGGTGCCAGCTGATATCTGAACTTGGTTGCAAAGAATGAGAACAACCGTCGTTTATTGCCGCTTCAACTATTTGACATCTTAGATCCGTCGGCGCCATCCAGTTGCTTCGATGGATGATCCTTTGTTGATATATTACCCTATAGAAACAGCTTCAAAAACATGTACCAGATGCGATAAGCGACAAGCCGCTGCAAATGGAATTTCTCACAGTCAACAGCGAGTTAGACACGCGACCCTAATACTAATTATTTGCTAAACCTTAGAAGTAGTGATATACGCCAGTTCTTTGCTGTGAGGTAGTGACGGTTATCTCAGGGCGACTTCAGAGTCTTGATCGGTCCCAAGGAAACGCAAAAACATCCTGGCTTTTAATAACCTACTCTGCCCCTTCTTCAATAGAGAAACCCAAGATGGATATCAATCCAACTCTCGACCCCCTGTTCCACCAGTCTCTGTCCCAGGATCTTACATCGGCGCTCGCAACGTATTGACTTGACTTCATCGTCACCGTGGCCCATTTCGCTTACGAATCACCAGCCTCGTTCTCCAACGTAGCCGGTAGAAGTGGGAGAAGTGTCAGTCCATGAGCAGAGACAGCCCAGGTTTCTCACAGAAGAAAACAACGTGGTCACGGTTGGAGCACCGGCAAACGCTAGAAACCATGTCCAAGAGCGCTAGGTCCAGAACATAATAGACCGACATCGATAGCTCCCTGAATACTTTAAAGCACCAGCACAACTTTCACCCTCGGGTACAGAGTCAGCCAGTAACTCAGCTCAACTAGCATTGACAAGATCAGCAGCGCCAAGAGTAGTAGTCCCAGGTTCCAGAAATGCAGGGAATCAACACCCAGCATTCATCCGAGGCCGAGCTGTACTTTATGAGCCGTAGGTCTGGTAAGTAAAGACCCTAGAAGTGGTATTACGCTGCCCAGCTTCATTTACAGCAGCATCAGCCACAGTAGGTAGATCCTTAAGCTTTCCAGCAGGTGCGTTGACAATTTCTGGAGCACAACTGGCCTTTACCTGCCCAATACCAACCTACGCGGTGCATCCAATGCCGTTTTTTTATAAATTTTGGACGGAATTGCCCAAGCCACTTTCAGAGCTCACCAACTGAGTCCTCCTGGAGCTCCTCAAGGATCTCTCCTCTTACCTCAACAAGGCTCTCCCCTAATGAACCCAGAAGGACAATCGACATTTCCTGTTGGCACTGTCAGGTGTAAAGCCAGACTACATTGAGATTATTACTATCAATTTGTTTTAAAGACTACTAAAATAGGCGCCGAAGACCCAGGTTGATATAGTAATGGAAGGCGATCTTACTGCCATCTAGTATTGAAAAGCTCGGAGTTCCCGTTAATGCCAGTCACCAGCGATGAATTTAAATTTTCACAGTACCAGAGCGGATCTATTTATGTATGCCAGCAACCAGAGGGTTAACAGGCTCGAACAAAAGCTAGGTTGCAAGACAGATATCAGTGCGACGTCTTAGTTGTCTTCCGTTCGAGGAATATAAGGAAGGGAATAATGAGTCTGGCGTTTCATTGCGAGGATTTGAAAGAAAGGAGGTACTGTAATGGACTTTATCTCCATGATTTGATCATGCGTTAATTATCTCAATGATAAAATGTATGAGATACATGGATGGGATGAACACAGAGGTAGGAGAATTTTGGAAGACCAAAGATAATGAAGATCTTCTCGTTGAACCATCTGCTTGAACAGTCTCAGGAGGTTAAAGCAAGAGCAGATAATCAGGCTGGAAGATGCTCAGCAACAGTGAGAGCAGTTTTAAAATAAGCCGGTAGCGAGGGACTGGCTGGCGCTTTGCCTCCAAGGAGGAGAGGTGGGCAAAAAGGGAAGGATAATGTCTAGGTTCAGTGGCGTGGGAGAGAAGGTCGCCAACGCTGAGCCTGACGAGAGTTGCGAAAGGTACTGGTGACAAACCACTCGGTATAGACAATGAACCTGATATCATTCGGGCCATGGGCAAGTATAGTAGGCTGCAACCTACCGCTTGACTAAAACTTCTTTCATCTGCTTCATTCGACACCACAGGGATCTGGTTTTGCGACCATCCGGTAAAGATTTCTGCAGAAGGGTGTCCACTCTTGATGCCGCCAGGGGCGATGGAGAGTTCTATTGACCCAGCCTCAGGGACTAATGTCTTGTTATGAATGGCATTGTTGCCCGTAGGTAATATCGACATCATGGTCGTGATCTTGGTCATGTCACTCCATCTGGTGGTGCTCACGTCCATATTATCACGCACTACGTTGACCTTGGCTACGAGCTCCGCGATGAGAAGGAAGGAGTACATGTTCGTCCCATTGCGTTCATACGATATCATGTCTTGGTAGCAGTCTGGGCTGGATGATGTTGATTGCACTGGTTTTCATTTTAGTCACCTTTATGCTCATCTATAAAGATACAGTCACCCTAGACGCAACAAAATACTACTGTTTTTAATGATTATGAACTCATCCATACATATAGTCACTTTCGTTGCAATAGTGTTGTTTTGGTTGACGTGAGTGAAGTTATATGTATCCGAGACCCGGCGGGCGTAATAGTACGTGGTTACGTGAGGAATCATCTCGGACCGCTCAACACCAGTTTGCTTCAGCCATTTGAGGTCTTCGTTCCGTTCGATTAGCTAGTCGTCACAGATTTGCTTTAGAAAACTTAACTTACCCTGGAAACATCTCTTATAAACAGGCCATAATCACCGTTAACTGTGATTACACCTAAGCTAACCACTTTGAAGACCAGCGTTTCTTAATAACTGATAAAACACGACCTGGGACAATAAAAAAGCGCAGCAACATGACTGGGCACATCATCGTCTGCACGTCTATCATCACCCACGTTCTCTCCTTCAAAGTGTCGAACGCGATGTGGGGTATGGTCTCCCTCTCTTGTTAGTAACCTCAATGTCAGACTCGGTATACTTGCTCTTCCTGCACTTCATTGATTGCACATATGAGGCGCCAGTATTGAGGATATGTACCAGAAGAGCCGGCATAGCGTGGTAGGCGGTGACCAATCTCAACATTGGGACCCGAACTTGGTCCTTATCGCGCTTGTGGCCGTATACCTGTCAATAGTCTTGCGGAACAATGAGTACATGGCGATGGCGAGAGATGTTGGCGGTTTCTCGGTGGTAGAATTGTACAAGATCAGGCATATGAAAATGAATTTGTGGATGAGCGTGTTGTTGATGACCTCCCTTGCCAGGGGCTAGGAGTTCACAATGGCAGGGAATAGGGTAGTTCCTTGGTCACCATGATCACAGTCATCGCAGCAACCGCAATAACCGCAACAATCATATGGGTCGCATAGGTCGCAGGTACCTCAGAGTCATGGGGACCAATATGGCAGATCACGAGCTTCCTATCAATACTGTTGTTGATTGCGGTCTTGTCGGCGGACGACACAACGTTTGACATGACGAATAGGGCGTAAGACAAGAATCCGATCCTGCCAACTATGGAGATCGGTGCTCCGGACATCATCTCATCTCTCCCCATTCTTCCCTGTCAACAGAACCGTCAAGTTTTTGATAAAGCGGTGTCGGCAAGGACGACCTCAGCACCCACGGAAGTCGGATATTCTGACTTTTGCTGTTCAAGAAGACCTCAAAAAAGTGTTCCAGGCGCACCACCTTTGAATGTCTCGTCACCCCGACTTAACCTCGAAAATCGCCTTACAAGCCCTGTCGTCCTTCCGAGCCCAAGAGACCTGGTTCCAGTTCAACAGACCGGCATTACTGCACATCACTTACGAGAACATCGAAAGCGCATCAGAGCTCTATTACAATATGTAAAAATGACGGCGGATATCGTCTGGAGGAACATGGCCAAAAGGCACCAAGTGCTGTGTGGTAATTATAAGCTCTCAACCACTAGTCTCGGCTGCAAATAACGCACCTAGATCACAATTCAGACATTATACCATAACCTGAAAGACGGTGCCCCATATCGTCGCGCATTCCACGCCGGCCTTTTAGATTCAGGGTTGAACACCACATTCGAAAAGCATTGTTGATGTTAGAAGTTGCTGATATCGAAGAAACAGAAATAAGTGAAGATTTCGAAATTTTGAAGTGCTGCTTATACAGAAAGCATTGTATTTAACTCAACGTTTACTATTTCTCCTTGCTAAGCATTTATTATCCTTTAAAGTTGGATGACGAATATGAGAAAATGCTTGTTAGATACTGTGCACTTAGTTTTACTGATTTTCTCTGCCATAAGATAGAATGGAAACTTGTAATAGATACAAAGCTTTTGGCTTGAGAGCCAGTATAAGAGAGTTTGACTAGTGTAGCGGACTGTCTTTGCAGCGATTTATCACCAGGTCTAATGCCCTCATAGTATACCATAGCTTCTGTTCATCAACGCACAAGCTCCTAACACCTGGATCGCCTGCTGTTACCCTTGTCCTATAACATAGTCTGGCATCAATTAATGCTATTCTAATAGCCGCGTTATTGCTCGCAGGATGTTGTGTCGATCGTTTACATAGATAAACCGCCTTTGATTTCTGTCTTGTGGTTATTTTCATCAGCCCTGTTCTAAATTAAGTCCTCTCTGCCTTTTTTAACAGGAAATAAAAGAATTCTACAGAGTACATAGAATTGTTTCTGGTATATATATAGCACTAGGGTCCTGCGGAAAGCTTCTTTTAAATATAGTTTTATCTAACTCCTTTAGTTAAAACTACCCGCCCTTCTCCGCAATGTTATCTCTTTGACCGGCACAAGACTGCAACGGGGTCACGACAGGGGTCTAGAGCCAATTAAAATTAGCGCAACTTAAGGTATATCCCTATATACCTAATTTTATATATAATAGATATACTAGCAGCTTGCTATATTATAAAGAGCTACCTTATATACTTTATAGCTATATTAGGTTTATAATTGCTATTAATTTCCTAATATTAGCTATAAATAACCTCCTTTTTTACTTCTTTTTTTAAAAGGTTAAGGCTGCCCTTATTAAAAGTATTTATAAGCTAATTAATTAGAATTTTTGCCTTTATAGATATAATTAATATCTCTTTATAGGTAAATTTACTATACTTTAAGATTTTTATTAAATTTTCTTTTTTATATAATATTTTTTTTTTATATTATTATTAGTATTATATTTATTAAAAATAATATTATAAATAGCCTTTTTTTACTCTTAAAATATATTATAAGGCTTTTAATAAGGCTATTAAATCTTCTTTTATAAAATAAAGCTATTTATATATATAATAATTAGGTTTTCTAAATAAGTAAACTAGTCTATATTAGGTTTATATTTACAGATTATATAAGGTATAAGGCTAAGTATTATAAAGTATTATATCTCTTAATAATTAAGTAATATATATTAAGCTTATTAATATAAAGATATTTTTATTAATAGCTAGTAAGCTAAGTCTATAAAAGTGCTAATAAATATAATTTATATACTAAAATGCAATTACTATTTAGTAAGGCAGTTATTAAGTAATTCTTAGGGTTATTAGTAATTCCTAAGGATTACTAGTATTTCTAGTTAAGGCTTAATAACTAGGTCTTAGTAATTACTTATAGAATCCCTTAATATATAGTAATTATTTATAGTTAAAAAGAAAATATAAGGTATATATAATATAACTACTTAGAGTTATAATATAATCTCTCCCCTCTCCTAGTCTTGCCCTTAAGACCTTGCTTATTTATTATAGTATTAGTTCCTCCTTAATATATAAAACTTAACTTTATAATTATTTTTATATTAATTATATTATTTCTAGAAACTTAATATTGCCTTACTTATATAAAACTTATTACCTTTATTAATTATAAAATTATATCTTATTCCTTATATATTAAATATCTTATTAAATATATAATAAAGGATAAGTAAAAGAACTATTTTAAGTATACCTATTAGGGTTATACTTATAATAAAAAGGGTATAACCTTAACTAAAGGTTAGTTATATGTTTTTCCTATATATAGTATTTTGCTAATTTCTAGGTAGTAAATTATTTAATTTAAGAGAAAAACTATATTAAAGCTAATAAAAAAGCTACTAAAGAAGAGCTTATTTAATTATAGTATTAATTAAATAAGTATTTATTAAAGTTAATATATCTTTATTATTAAAAGTATCTTATTTAATTTAAGAATCTAAAGGCTCTTAAATAAGATATTAAGATAATAAGTAAGTATAAAAAGGCAGAGAATCTAGTTATGCCTTCTAAATCTATTACTATAGTAGAATTAATTAAGGCTAGTATAGTAAATCTTATTAATTAATTTACTATTTTAGATTTATTTTTAGTTTTTAATAAAAGTTCTTTAAGAGTTATTAGGCATTAGTAAGGTATTTTATTAATTCTTATATATTTTTACTTTTTAAGTAGTTTTTTTATTTAATTAGATATATCTTTTATTTATTAATTTTTTATATATCTCTAATTTCCTTTACTTTATATACCTCTAGTCCTGTAATTTATTATAGTTTATTACTAGTCTTTATGTATATTATATCTGCAGCTAACTTTAATATTAAAATATAATAAATTAGGTAATATCTAATATTTAGAGGTAAATTTAGTTTATATTAATTTTCTCTTATCTTTTATTTAATTTTAATTAATTTTAAGTACTTATAGTTTAGTTTATAGCTTAGTTAATTTATTTTAATATTTTTAATAGATAAGTAAATTATATCTCTCTCTTTAAAGGTTAGTTTCTTTAACCTTTTAGGGTTATAGTATCTTTATATCCTTTTTTTAATAAATTCTAGCTTAGTCTTAAGTTTATTATATATTTCTCTTAGCTTATTACTTATAATAATTATTACTAGGTTTATATTCTTAAGTTCTTAAGTATTATAATATATATTAAGTATAAATTTAATATTTATATTAAATAGTATAGGTTTTATACTTTTATTATAAGTAGTATTATAGGCTAGCTAGGTACTTAATAGCTTTTTAACCTAGTTATTTTACTTATAGTTAATATAATACTAAAGGTATTATTTTAATACTTAATTTATTTATTTTATTTAGCTATCTGCTTATAGTTTAAAGGCTATTATAAGTTAGTAATTAACTCCTATAAGTGCTATAAGTAATTGCTAGAATTTAGAGGTAAATATTAGTCCTCTATTTAATAAAATTTCTTTTAGTAGTCCTTATTTTCTTACTACCTTATTATAGAAGATATAGGCTATAGCTTTTATATTTATTACCTTTTAATAAGGTAAGTAAATTAAAAATTTTATAAGTTTATTTATAATAACTATAATACTATTATAGTAAATTTTAGTTAAAGGATCTTTTAATAATAATAATTTAATTATAAAATCTATTATAATTAAGCTTTATAGTTATTTTATAACTTTAATTAGTTATAATGTTTTATTAGGTCTGTATTATTATACTTTTATTTTAGTGCAAATATTATATTATT
>JACTAS010000153.1:0-40833 GCA_014884825.1 Fusarium sp. 190-020-2 | reverse complement strand
ATATAATACTTTATTTAAGCTAATACCTTTTAATAATTATATTAAAATATATATTAATAATACTTTTATTATTAAGAATTAGCTTATTAAATTAGCTAATTAAGGTAATTTAATAAGCTTTATATAAGTTAGTTAGCTATTAAGTATTTTATAAATAATATTAAAGTAAATAAATTTATACTTTTAGAAATAATTTAGTATAAAAGATATAGCTTATATTAAAAAGAACTTTATTATGCCTTTTATATTATATTAATTATAATATTTAATATAACTTATTAATTAATTATAATAATTTAATTTAGTAAGGAAGGTCCTATATAACTTTATTTAGCTTTTCCTGCCCTTTATACCTTTTTAAGCTAATAAATCCTCTTAAATAAAGTAATAGTTCTTTTAAGTAATTTTAAGTAAATCTTTAATAATTAGGTTAGGAGGTAAAGCTATAATAACTGCCTTGTCTAATAGCTTAATAACTATCTTTAGCTAAGATAATTATAAGAAAATAAAATAAGGAGGTATAAGGCAAGGCATTAATATTACTAGTAGAAAGCTAGCTAGTAATAAGGAGAGTAGTAAATTTAATATTTTATTAATAAAATTAAAAAGAAAATTATATATATATATATAAAAGGGCTATTTTAATAGTATAATATAGTTAGGAAACGCGTTTTAGATTATATATAAGTAATAGGGTTATATGCTAAAATATAATAGTAAATACTTAGTTTTAGGGCTAACCTATTATAATTAAAAAGTAGATTACTATCTGCAACTATCTGGTATAGGGAAGTGGTCTAGGAAGATTAGAAATTTTGCCTTAATATTAGATAATTATATAATATATAAATTAATTTAGTTAAAAGGAAGAATTCGACAATTTGATTGATTGATTGAGTTGATATATGATGAGCGTTGTCAATAGCTATATTATTCGATTATATGGTACACAGCCAAATTGGAAGAGATATACGACTCATAGGGAGTGGCAAGAGTGCATCTATAACGAATTATTCAATACGTATGGTCAAGAAAGCCAGGCAAGGAAGCTCTACCGGGCTGGAGACGAATGTGATCTGAGAGAGCCTGATTTACAGCGTAAACACATCAATCGTCAGACCAATCATGTCAACCGCAAGATAAAATCAGACTGCATCGCTTGTAACGGCTCTCAGCAAGGTCAAGTAAGGGCAAAGGGTCAGAAAAGAAGCTCCCTGAAGGAGACTGACGGCAACAAAAGGAAGCTTCGCAAGCAGACTCGGTGCGGCTGCAAATTATGCAAGTGTTGCGATTTGTAACAACCAATATTGTTGGGACTTCTATAATCATAATTGAGGTAAGGAATTATGTACCCTTAATTTTGCGCATTTTAATTGGCTCGGACCCGTCATCGTGACTGGCTTGGAGGTCCTTGCGCTCTAGGAGATTAGTCGCTCTGACGCCCCTCGTGGTCTAGGCCCTTGCTCTGACTCTGTAATGAGCGCCTGTAGGCCTCTCACAAGGCCTGTTTTACTGTAGACCTGGGTACCCCGGAATTCCCCATGGGGTCAAACAAACCCTTAACAATCGGAATCCCTGAACATCGGAAATTGAAACCCTTCTATCTCTACGTTGTCTTGTACTATGCTCATAATGTAGTGAGCTTAGGCGGCGAATGAGCCGGGTATATCGTTTATATATAAAGAGAAAGGATACGATACATCATCTCTCTGGCCACAATCTTACTCCAGACATCTCAAGCAAAGATCTACTTCTACCAAAATCCGGACTCTACACAACTAGCGAAATGTTTCTCGAAAACCTCCGAGGTCATGCTTTGATGACCATGATCACATTTGCCTCAGGGGCGGGTTTCGCACTATTCGGCTACGACCAAGGTGTGTTCGGCGCCTTTCTCGGCAACGAAAGCTTCATCAAGACCTTCAACGATCCCGATCCGACTCTCCAAGGCCAGATCACTGCGACTTATGATCTTGGCTGCTTTTCTGGAGCTATATTTGCCATGTGGTTCGGGGACAGGGTGGGTCGCAAAATGACCATCGCATGGGGATGTGCCATTCTGATAGTTGGCGCTGTCATGCAGACTGCTGCATTCCACGTCCCTGTTATGATCATTGGACGTTTCGTCGCTGGTATTGGAAATGGAATGAACACGACTGCAATTCCTGTCTGGCAATCCGAGACTGCAGATCCTCGTCACCGTGGACGGTTCATGGTTCTGCAGTTAGGACTCAACCAAGTTGGCAACGTCATGGCCCAATGGCTCAACTACGGTATGTCTCATATCGCCGCCAACCCTGTCTCGTGGAGATTTCCTATCGCTTTCCAGTGTTTCTTCGCTGTTCTCACCGTCATGTTCCTACCTTGGCTCCCTGATTCACCACGATGGCTTGCTATGCGGGGCCGCAACGAAGAGGCGTACACAATCTTGAAGAGGCTTGGCGGATCGAACAGACCGGAAGACGAAACAAAGGAGCTATATGACTTGATGATGAGCAATCTACGCCATGAGGCCGAGATGCCCAGATTTCGCTTCAAGTCCCTTCTCAAGAATGACCGTCTTCAAACGACTCGACGTATGCTGCTAGGTGCTGGAACCCAATTCATGCAGCAATTTGGGGGCATTAACATCATCAACTACTATCTGCCTGTTGTGTTTGCATCGCTCGGGGTTAACCGAAATCTTTCTCTCATCCTCGGCGCCTGCAACGCCATCAACTTGCTGTGCTCAACCTTTGTTGGGGCCCTCTACATCGAGTCGTTGGGAAGAAAGAAGATGATGGTCTATGGCGCAGCTGTACAGGCTCTCTGCTTTGCTCTGGTGTCTACTGGTCTGGGTATTAACACTAAACAATGGCAAGCAGTCGCCGTAGCTTTCATCTTTGGGTACTACACGACCTTTGGACTATCTTGGATTGCTGTTCCATGGTTGTACCCAGCAGAGGTCAACACTCAGCAGATGCGTATTGCTGGAGCCGGAATCGCAACAGCGACCAACTGGATCAGCAACTACGTCGTGGTACTAGTGACACCAGTTGGGATCAGCAATATCCAGTGGAGGTATTACTTGATCTATGCGGTCTTCAATGCCGCTTTTGTTGTTGTTGTCCAGTTATTCTATGTTGAGACTGCCAAGTTATCACTAGAGGAGATTGATAACCTGTTTGAGAGAGGCGTTGCTTTTGATGCGGAGGAAGCTCGTGCTGAAAAGGGTCCACAGATCGTTCATGTGGATGATAGGAGCAACAACAGCGCCAGGAAGTAGGTGAAAGAGGTTAGCAATTAAAATGTCTTCTACTCGAGCAAAATGGTTGGAGAATATTGATTACCTCCTGCTCTACTTGAACACTTTTCGTCAGCATTTTATAAGCTTCAACGACTGTGGTGCATCCATGGCCATCCAAGGTCTTTTAACTCAGCTCCTGTAATACAACACAACTATTTCGAATGTATCTGATCAGTTCCAATGCTGCAATTCGTGTGTATAGTAGATGTAAATCTCAAACGTGATACCACGCAACACGAAAGGTTTATTGGTTAGATCGACCTTGCGGTAACAAAATTGACAAGTGCTTGTATAATAGTCCTAGCTCAGTTGGTAGGGTGATCAGACAAATGCACATTCACAAGCAAATGACAGCTGCGCGAGTGTCGGGAAATAGATTCCGAGTGGGGGGACCAGTGTTTTTCAGATACTCCTTCTAACCAAGGGCATTCTTTCACGTTTGCTCACGTGATGTTTGTACTGATGTGCACGGTGGTTTCATTAGTGGATGAGAAATAATAACAAAACGGTAGCGAAAAAGACATTGATCTCAGGTTTCCGAGCATACAACATAATGATTGTAATGACGGTTCTGAGGGTAAAAGAGTAACCGTGAAAAGGACCTACGAAACCCCACATTCTAGAGCGACCTGTACCTAACCAATAATGTCTTAGTGTCTTAACGTTGCAAATCTCAAATCAAAGACGAATGCGGGGAAGACTAAACCAATGCATCTCCTCCCCAGCTCCCTTCTCCACCTTCATTCTCAAGATCCCTTCGCCCTTTCATGGTTTTGATCATGTCAGATGTTGAAAGTTCCCAAGCAACGAGCCGCCGTCACATCATAACGGCCTGCGCACGATGCAGGGAGAGTAAGATCAAGGTGAGTGATAGCATCAGCATGAAGTCCTCAACGACCCCAACCTCAGCTCACATTACACCTGCTACAGTGCGATGGGAAGCGGCCCATTTGTGGCATTTGTAGCAGCAAGAACCGCGACTGTTCCTACAATGCTCGCATGGACAAGCGAAGGTTCGTGAACTGCACGCCTCTCAAGAGTCGACCTGACCTTTGACCTAGGATCCCATTGCGGCGCGCTGTTGAAGTGTTCTCGCGCCGCGTCTCTCAATTAGAAGTATGCCTCCGTCAACGACAAATTGAGATCCCTGCACCTATTTTGGATGACAGTTCCATGTTGGAATATCTCACAGAGTCATATGGAGATTCTGTGCCGATTACTGTGAATGATGTCGCTCCTGAGATGCCTGAGTTGAGCCAAGCCATGTCCTTGGATAGGAATCTCACTCAGACCTCAACATTCGAAGGCGATGGTACGGAAAATATCCAGTCTGACGCCTCTATCTCGACAGAAACGATCAAAACACCGATGACACTGTCTGGAGACATGACAGATCAGGCTAGAGTTGGTTGCACCACATCATCAACGCATCAATTACCCATGGACACGAGCATTGATGCAGATTTTATATGGTACATGTCCACCCTGCCGTCTCTGTCCGCAGATATTGGAGATCAGCTAGCTGGTCCTCTGCCAATCTCCTTGGGCGGTGAGAATCCTACAACACTCCAGGATGACTATGGTAGTTCAGATCTCTCGACTGTAGCTCCTCTCCAAGAGAACGATGAAGACCACGCAGAGGAGGAGGATACAGCAGAAGTCTCTCACCAGTTTTCCGAGCGCCTGGGGACATTGTTACTGAATTCCAATGGGGAATGGAGATTCTACGGCGCCACGTCTAATCTTCATTTGGTCCACGGTGATTTTGGGCATGACTTTCCTGACTTTAGTCGCCGAAAAAGTGTTCAAGCCATACTCGATACTGCAGGTGTGGGTCATGCAGTTGATGAACAGCTCATCAACCACCTTATCACTCTGTACTTTACGTGGCAAAACCCGAGTCTTCGCGTGGTTGATCAGGAGGCTTTTCAGACTGCTCGTAACGAATTTCTGTTAAGCCCCAGGGAGGATGGACTCTATTGCGAGTTTCTTGTGAATGCAATGTAAGACATTCTTCCTCAGCATAGTTTCCGATCATTGCTAATAGTTTATAGGTGCGCTGTTGGCGCATCGTTTGAGCGTTGCAAACATCCAGAACTTCCGACTCCGTTGAGTGATTTCTTCGCTAATCGGGCAAAGAGTCTTCTAGACTCGCAGTTGGACAAGCCTCGACTTAGCACTATTCAGGCCCTTGCTATTTTAAGCACCCATGAAGGAGGAGCTACCCGTGATACAAGAGGTTGGTTGTATAGCGGTATGTCTGGTGATTATTATGTCTTGGTTCATTCAACTGACGGGTACCGGCTTATTTAGGTATGGCTATGAGGCTTGCCTTTGACCTAGGACTCCACATTGATCCGACACCATACGTCGCAAGTGGTAGGATGTCAGATATTGAAGCCCGTGTTCGAAACGTGACCTTCTGGGGAACCTTTGCCACGGATCGGATGTGGGGTTTCTATCTCGGCAGACCGTTTCATAATACACTCGAGAACGTTACTCTAAAGCGGCCTTCTGAAGACTCTGTTACACATTCTAACACCTTTTGGACACCGTACGGGACTCCGGTTGCAAACCAACAAAGGTGGCCGGATACCCAGGAACTCATCGCGGGCAGATGGGTTTCGTTGTACGAGATCATGTCGGAGCTTGGATACAAGATGTGAGACTGGCATAGCCTTGGGATTCCAATGTAGACTAACAGAACTTAGGTACTGCAGGACGGATGTCAGCAAGATTGAACTGCAGTCTTTGGCTCAAAACACCTTCCACGAGCTGAACATGTGGAAATCAACCTTACCACCGGAACTGGCACTGAATGTGGATGATTTGGGTGCCGGCGTCTATCTTCCGCATACTCTGATCCTGCAGTAAGTTCATCATGAGAACATCTCGCTGGATATCATCTGACCGCTCATCAACAGTATGCAACATGCCTTTTGCATCATGATTCTTCACCGCCCCTTTGTTGCCAAAAGCTATATTCAGCCCTATCCCCGAGTTGGTGCAGGACATGAGCATGCACGGAGCATGTGCGTAAATTCTGCCATCGACATTGCTAAGCTGATTGGAGGCTATAAACTTCGCTTCTCTCTGCGTCGTGCGAATGTCTTGTTTGTCCATATGGCATTTACGGCAGCCCTGATCTTGGTCTACGCCGCTGTATCAGAGCTGGAGAACCATGACAGAACTCAGGTAACTGCGCATCTGGATGTTTGCTGCCAGGCGTTGGCTGAGCTTGGTATTGTTTTTGAGAGCGCATCGAGAACATTGGATATTTTACTGTCAGTGAAAAGGATGTGGCAAGCACGGCTGGTTGGCTCATTTCACCGGAAAAGACCATGGAGTGAGAGTTAAGGGGAGCGGGCTCGCAGCAAAGACGATGGAGAGTCCCCTAGTTCGAATCGGACAATTTACGTAGGAGAGCCGTTCTGATTCATCTTGTGACTCTTCCATCCCAATAAGCACACTGGTATTCAGAGTACTGCCTGCAAACACAGCGGGGAAAAAAACAGTTTTCGGTTGCACTATCGGCCCCTTATTACGCTTCGTGGCTAAAAAGTCAATCAGATATAATCGCCGACTGTTGCAGGCCGCGCAAGGAATGGAAAAGGTCTTTGATCTACAGAGAATTTCCTTATCGGCCTGTTTTTTAAATAAATATCGTACGACAATGAAAGCCATCACAACCCCGTTCCATACAGGGTGGTGCAGGTCCAGCGCCAGTAGTTCATTGTTATCTCTTTGAGCGGCACAAGGCATCCACGGGGTCACTCGCCCCACCTTGCTTACTAACAACGCTAGTACCTGCAGGGTACATGAAGTTCTCGTCAGACAGCTTCTTCATTCAATACAGCTAAAATCATTAAAATCCTTATATAAATTAACCCTAATACGTCTTAATTAAAACAATAAGCTCCTAAAAGATACTTGATTATATAGATAATTATAGCTTTAATACCCCGCTATTAAGGGCAGCTAATAACCCTACTAGTATGCCTGATTTTCTGCCTAAAGAAGGCTGCAGTAATGATTTTTAACCTTTTAACCTAGAATATTATAATTTTAAGATTAACCTTTTACTTAAGGAATTACTTAAATTATTCTAGCTTTTTATACCTATTTCCCTTATATAGTTATAGATTAAATATACTAATAGCTAGGTTACTTACTTACTTAAAAATACTATTATTAATAACTAAAATACCCCCCTTTTTAAACAGTCCTGTATTCTTAAGTAGGAAGGCATCTCTACTATAATAGCTTATATATAGCTTAAGGTCCTTATTTACCTAGGAATTTATAAGGAAATATTAATTAAAGACTATTAGAAGTCCCCTAGCCTAGGAGATTAGCGCCCTCTTTACTTAATTATTAAGTTTATATTATTATAAAAGTTCGAGCTAATTATAAGGTATTTCTGCACTTTTAACTATATTAAGCTTAATATAAGGGATAAGAGTAACCTTCTAAAGACCTTCTAAGCGGCTAAAGAGTAGTCTAATTATATATAAAAGGTATTTATTAAGCTTTATTCTCTAAGGATTAATCTAACTGTAAATAAGTATATAATCCCTTTTATAGGCAGATTAAAAGAGATAATAGTTATTAAGAATAAACCTATACCTATAAGGTTTAAAGTTTAAGTTATTGCCTAATAGGGCTTCTTTTTATAATAGCTTTAGTATATAAAGGCATTACTATATAAGGCTATTATAATTAAGCTACCTATATTAATACTATATAGTAAGAAGGGAAAGCTATAGACTAAGATTCCTCTTATTAATATATAAAGCATTATAATTTACTTACTAAAAAGGCTATTAATACAGATACATTATGTCTTTATAAATAACCTCTTCTCATTGCTATAGCTCTTCTGCCTTCTTTAGCAGCTTGGCTATAGTACTACAGGCATGGCATGCCCTAACTGCAGCATTACTACTAAAATAAAGCATATAAAAGAGACCGGAAAAGCTCCTAATAGTATAGCTTTGCAGTATAATAAGGTATATTTAATCCTAATATAAGATAAATAGGTATAGATAGCTTTACCTGTATTTCCCTTATTAATTTATCCTTTTCCTTTCTCCCTAAGTTATCTAAATCGCTTAGAAAGATAGCAGCATTATGCTCTTCCTTTTAACTATAATTAGCAGAGCCCCTTATAAGCGTATATTAAAAAAGAGGAAAAAGCCTGCTAAAAGAGGCATAAAGGCAGAGTTATAATACCTGCAGTAGGTCTTTAATAGTAATAGCTTTAAGATAATTCCTATTCCTATTATTACTGCTTAGTATAATAATAAAATAAACTATATTAACTATAGTAATTAGATATAATCTTATATAATATATTAGTACTAATTCTAATATAATCCTTAGCAGGCATTACTTTAGTCTTTTTTCCTTAAAGTTATACTTATAAATAGCTTTATTTTATAAAAGAAAATATAGCACCCTTATTAAAAGCCTTATATTATACTTTAAGCTTAAAAGGAATATATTTATAATATTATTTTTAATAAATATATTACTAAAGGTTATATTAAGAAAAGAGATTATATAAGGAAAGAGGAAGATATTAATAATTAAAAAGCCTAATAAAATTACTTATAAAGAGATATTAATTATATCTATTAAGGAAGAGATAGGTCTTCCTTATACCTAGCTTATAAGGGCTTTTAGCAAGGGCAGACCTAACTTTTAAAAAAAAGAAAGGAAAAAGGAGGCTATCTATAGCCTATATTAGGAAATGCGCAAGGTCTATAGACTAGGTATAGATACAAAGTGTATAATATAGCGATTTATAATAATACTAACTGTTAGTACTTCTATCACATGCTAATTTAGGTATAGACAGAGGTACCAGCCATTACGGTTATTTTGATTGGCCCCCCACCCCTGTCGTGATATCGTGGATGCCTTATGCCGCTTAAAGAGATAGTTTTATTAAGAATGCCCTAAAATAGACTAGACGTGGCGCATGCTTACTACCGATGCTAGTATAATCCCTGGCCTTCCTACTTACTAATAGTATTTAAATAGGTATTAGTAATCCTAAGTGAATTTAGACTCCATATAAGACCAGATAAATAAAAAGGATATATTAGGCTAGTTCGCATAAGAGGCAAAAGATTATAAGTCAATTAGAATACATAGTCTTCAAAGCCTAGGCGCCGAAATGCCTAGATCCTGTTATAACTAAGACATAGCAGGGTTATTACCGGCACTGGCTGTGCATATCCATGCGCCGCGCTTAGTCCGTTTTAGGGCATTCTCAATAAAACTACAATAATAAACTACTGACGCTGGACCTGCACCACCCTGTATTAATTCTCAATTGCGAATTTCTTTGATGAAACCCTAGCAAACTCCCCCCTCTGCCTAGTCCCTCCACACCCCTCCCAATGGCTGAATCAGATAAAGTTAACTTTTTTGATATGCGGTGCATTAATGGGGAAGCATGGTTCTTGAATAGATGGGAGAGTCTGTCACCACCTTAACGCAGAAATTAGAGGCCGTCTGGTTACTAACATGCATATGCAACTAGATCTGTTCTCAACTACATGTGTCTCCCTTACACAATGGAATGGATCACTTATCTAAGACAACAGCGGAAAACCAGACTGACTGACATGGATGATAGCTGGAATGACATGAGATTCGTCCCCATATTCGAGAATGGTGAGATACTCCATGACCCTTTCATCACTATGACAAATGGAATGTACTGTCGAATAACCTTGAGTTCGTTACAATCGAGAGGATGGTCCACATACCGTCCCGGCCATTGACTTTCCCGATGGACAGGGCTTGGTCACAGATTCTCGTGTCATTGCCGATGAGCTGGAACGCCTCTATTCAGAGCCAAGCCTGCATCGCCAATCCCCTTGTCTTGCCCTGGTTGAAGAGGCATTCTTCGTGCTACTCTCAGCATGGAGCGGCGTCTGGTTGCCCGAATTGTCAAGCAAGGTTACGAAGCCAGACGTTACTGCTGATTGGCGCGCACACAGAGGAAGTGTCAGTGTGCATTAACATATTGCAACCATGCTGGGTCAGGCCCCGCACTCCATCTGGCTTTTGCGTACGTAAAATCGATACACTACATGCCAACAAATGCCTCGAAGATGTATTACAAAGCCTTCCCACGTCACGTACTTCTTAGACATTTGGAAAGACCTCGGATACGATGCATAAATCATTTAGCGAACCCTTCGGCGACAGTCATAGGGGAGTTTGAGGTAGTTGCCTCATGTCCGTTGCGCTTTACCAAGCTATCCTCAATCGAAAACACACGTGCAAGGGCTCTCCATATTGCTCTAGGTTATCCCAATCCACAACAATTATAGGCTAAGCAGACTTTGGTCTTCCACAGCCCTTGACTAACAGGAATGATCATCAACAACAACGCAATACGGCTAGCTGATAGGATTCAACTACGTATCATAGAACATCGATCACCGAGAAAGATTTAGTGCAAGTTCGGTATGTTGTATGCATCAGTTCACTACGGTACCTCATGGCCGCACAATACTTTCTAAATTATTTTATGTATTCTTTATACTGCCTCAACCCCTGAATATCTCGTTAAGCCACCAGCCACACCGTCTACCTGCCCGGTATTAGTATGTGAACCATTAATATTAAGTATGTTAGAGCACTCACGCTCGGAAGCTTTCTCTTGTTGCCATATGAAGTACAATTCCGCAGTCTGCAATCCACTCTACATACAGTTACCCAAACTTGTTAGCGTCAAGATCTGTCGTTTCGCCATCGTGTCGACGGCGTTTGAGGGGATTCGTGTTTTGAGGTATTCGTGAGAAGGCTTCCTGACGGGGGCTCCTTGTTATAGCAGCCCTTTCTTCATCAGGCGTTCATATCTCGAGAGTAATGTGAGATTTAAGGTGCTTGTAGATGTGTGCCGTGCCTCCATTTTCGAGATATTCGGCAGGCTTCCCTATACAATACTTGTAGCGCCACATAATCTGACCTTCCGTATTATGGATGATCTGATTCTTTCCGAAGGGCGTATGATCCCATATCTTCGACGTACGCTTCTTCTTCTTAAATTGAGAGGTTAACAACGGCAAAATAGATGTCTCTCTGACATCAGAATCTCCGTTGTGGCTGATAAACGACGAACCAAGGGCTAGGGAAGTCTGGGACCATGTAGCCATCAAGGAAGCGCTAGTGCCTCAGCGCTGAGAAGTCAATTTTCGTAGAATAAAGCTTGCTGATGAAGTACGGAAAAGTTCAGGAGCTGACACGCTTCATGTAAGGGCCACAGGCCTTATTCGTCCAGAAGCGTGCTCGGAAACCAACAAATTGATTGCATTGATGAAAATACGAACTGAAAGCTCTCGGAGAGCTGGCGAGCTTGTTACATACCCAAACACTCAGGAGTTTGTGGCGAGGCCTTTATTTGGTGGTGTTATTACTATCGGCATCAGCCAAGTGCAGATCAACGTCCTAACCAGGTTACACTCTATGCGTAAAAAGTCCTGTAAATTGGGATCTTCATAACGCTTCATATATGGGAGAGCTCTCGTATTGCTCAAATTACATAGTACTTGCACTATACTCGATAGCATACTTATACGATATTTGAACGGCCATGCACGCAATTACACGGTTTCCGGTGTTGCTTGCACTGCACGGTATCAAAATGTCGTGCAGGCAATATGATATTGAATATGATATCGTCTTATTTACGGCCACACTATTTACTTCGCTGCTCATGATGCTGGTAATCAATGCGATCAGGCAGAAATGCCGATGTAACATGGAAAAAGTAGGGATAATAGAAGAAATTGGACTCAATGGTCATTTCCTAGGAAGCTCAGAGTAGAAAGGCGTGATGGTGAAGCAGCCAGGATGACGCTCTTGGATTTCAATACTCGAAAGTATCTCGGCGGAAGGAAAAGCCCTCACTCCAGCTGTCACTTCTAAGGAAAGACGGTTGGGCCACAATGGTTCCCGGATAACCCCGATTTCCTCGGTGACTGGAACTTCACGTCATCAGAAAAAGGCTGGACCGGCAACCAAATTGCCCTAAAATGGCTTTGCGAGGTGTTCATTCCACCAGCACTGCCCACAAATCCAATCCAATCAAACAAACTGCCAAACAAATCAATCAAATATGTTAAATATTTCAAACAACAAATCTAACATTAAGGGTTGCCAAATATCTTAAATATGACTCCGGATTTGATTTGTTTGATTTGAGGGCAGCACTGCATTGATCACAGTTTTTCTGTCATCATTTTCACAACTTCTCTCCCACCGTCCTCTCCATCATGGCAGTTGAGCATGTCAAAGCTTCCGTTCTTCATGGCCCGAAGGATCTCCGTTTGGTGCGCATCGGGCTTTTGGGAGTCCGTGTATTCAAAACACCAGACTAACGCATGAGGCAGGAAGAGCGTGAGCTTCCTAATCCCGCTAGCAACGAAGACCAGATCGCTGTTCAGTCCACCGGTCTCGGCGGCCCCGATCTCCACTACTACAGCCACTTCCGCAACGGCGACATCATCGTTCGCGAGCCCCTCACTCTCGACCATGGGTCTGCTGGCACAATTATCTCTGTCGGCTCAGAAGTCACATGTCTCAAGCCCGGCGACCATGTCGCTCTCGAGGTTGGCCTGCCCTGTGAGGCATATGAGCTCTGTGCTGAGGGCCGTTACAACATCTGCCAAGACATGAAGTTCCGTAGCTCAGCCAAGGCGACCCCTCATGCGCAGGGAACACTTCAATGGGGTATTAATCACCCTGCCAAGTGGTGCCATAAGTAAGGCATTTAATACTTTAGAGATGCAAGAAATTGGCCTGACAGAAACCTAGGGTGCCCGACTATGTTACTCTCGATCTCGGCGCTCTCGTTGAGCCTCTTTCAGTTGCTATGCATGCCAGAGACCGTGCCGCTCTTCCTAAACGCTCAACCGTTCTTGTTCTCGGCGCCGGCGCTGTTGGTCTGCTGGCAGCCGCTGTCGTCAAGGTCGACCAGGCCAAAACTGTCATTATCGCCGACATCCTCAAGGACCGTCTTGACTTTGCTACCGCCAACGGTTTTGCCGATGCTTCCGTACTAGTTCCCATGGAGCGCTCACAAACCATGGAGGACAAGCTCACCTTTGATCAGACGGTGGCTGCTCTGGTTAAGGAGACTAGGGCTAACGGTGAGGCTGTTGGTGAGGTCACGGCTGTCTATCAGTGCACTGGTGTTGAGACATGTGTGCAAACCGCTATATATGCTACCAAGCCTGGAGGCGAGGCGAGGTCATGATCATCGGTATGGGCACACCTGTGCTTACCATCCCTGTCTCAGCGGCCGCCCACAGCGAAGTCGACATTGTTGGTGTCTTCCGCTACGCAAACACATACAAGGACATCATCGAGCTCCTTGCCAACCCTCCAGCAAACATGCCCGATGTTAGCCGTCACCCAAAGATATAACGGCATGGACAAGTTTGAAGATGAGCCCAAGTAGCTCTCAGGGTGGTCCGATGCACGAGCTCTCCCCGCGTGGAGTATTCCACGACTGAGGTTGTAAATTTCGAATAATGCATGATGAATCTCGAAGTCAAGAGATCGGTTCACTAGCACTCGACAAACCAAAACATTCCATGCGTTTTTGCATGTTGTATTTACAAAGCTTCTTTAGAGCCCCCTAGTCTATCATATAGATACCGGTACTTTGTAATCACAGAGAAGGTCGGTTTGCCTTTTTCCAAAATCTTATCGCTTTATCCATTTACAACCGTCGTTTGATTCACGACTTGTCGGGGAAGCCGAAGTCAATACTGAAAGGAGGGTATATGTACCTCTTCACCTCATCCTTCTTCACAAGGTCGTGGGAGTAGTCATTGAGGGCCTTGAGGTCCTCTTCATCCAGCTCGACAATGGTCTTGTTGGTAGTGATGCGCTCGGGGGTGACGGACTTGGCGAGGACGGTGCTTCCGCGGGCGACTATTTGATTTGTTAGTTGAAGTGCAGAGACTTGAAAGAAACATTTGAGAACGTACCGTGGTAGCTGAGAAGAACGGTAGAGGTAGAGACGCCCTTCCTCTCGGCAATTTTCACGACGGGCTCAGCGGTCATAGCGGGACCACCAGTACTACCCAGAGGGCTATAGGCCTGAATATGGATGCCTTTTTCCTTACAAAAATCGACAATCTCTTGTTGGGGAAGATTAGGGTGGTTCTCGATTTGGTTAACGGCGGGAAGGATGGTGGCATGAGGCAGAAGCTCCTCAAGGTACTTCTTGCTATACTGTAGAAGTGAATGTCAGTTGTGCTTTGATAGCCTAATTGTGAGTTGATGTACGTTGCAGACACCGACACCCCTGGTCTTACCAGTAGCGGGGAGCTTCTCCATGAGCTTCCAGCCATCAACATGGTTGTAGTCTCGGATGACGTCTCGGGAACCGTCAGGCTTCTTAGGGAACTTGTCATCGTTACCCTCGGGGTTCAGGAGAAGAGGCCAGTGCTAGAACTGTTTAGTATGCTGGATCTCGATTGAGTTGCCTCAAAACATGATAATTACCACTAAGAAAAGGTCAACGTAGTCGAGGCCGAGGGCCTTCAAGCTCTTGTCGAGAGCCAGCTCGACACGAGTGTTGTAAGTGGCCCAGGCTTTGGTGACAACAAAGATGTCCTCACGCTTGACACCAGCCTCAAAGGCAGCCTTTAGACCAGCGCCGACTTCCTCCTCGTTTCCGTAGCAGTAGGCGCAATCGATGAGCTTGTAGCCATCCTTAAGAGCGTATGTGACGGCCCTCTCGACCTGGCCGGCGAGGGACTGCCAAGTACCTAGAGGAACGAAACTCGAATCAACTGAGTTTCTTGAGATTTGGTAAATGTGAAAACCACGCACCCAGACCTACGGCAGGGATATCCTGGCCAGTGTTGAGCTTGAAGGTAGTAGGAGGGGCCATTGTGCGACTCTTATAAGGGGGTTGTGATGAGTTGCAGGAGAGATAGATCTGGACCAGAACAAAGAAGGATAGCAAGTTGTTATAGAAGCGGTAGACCTAAAGATTGTAAAACCCGACTACGTCACGAGCATTCCCACTGCTCATACGTCCAATACCTCTCACTTTTACCTTTATCCACTCCCAGTGGCCGGTCTGTGACAACTACCTCGGCTCGAGTTCATGAGAGCAATACAAACGTACAAACGAGTACCAGGCGTACAACCCTACATGAACAACTTAGTTCCCCGCTCTTGCCCTGCTTTACAATGGGTGGCTACCAGAGGCCGGAATTCCAATTCCTTTCTCCACCTACTGGGCCGACAGTACCCGGCCCGGTTCGGGTTCCGGTTCTAGCATTCCCGAACACCTGGAAGCTACTATTGGTGAATTTGGAGCATCTCCAGGGCTATTCAGTGAAGTAGAGGCCACAATCGATTTACAGGCGCCTGTAGTGGCCGGGAGCCACACTCCTTCTAGCCCCGACCTCGTAAGTTGGATTTTGACCCCAAACCGGAGGTCGGATGGATCGTTCTCTGCTCATAACTGGTCTCTATTGAAGCAATTATTTACCGTATAGACAACAATGGGTCATATCGCTTTTACATGTGCCTCTGGTGGGTTGAAAATTTTCTAGCGTGTCTATATGATACCTGTTCAGGAGCTGTCGCGAATTTTTCTGTTTATTTAGCTACTTAGTAGATAACAGACCCGAACCTTTGTGATCTTTTTGTATCTTGACTTGCCTTTCTCCCCCTCTCATCTTCTCATTTCCTGATCCTCTGGCAAACTTCCTTTTTTCTTGTACTTGGACAAATTTGTTTCTTTAATACCACAGACATAATGGCTGAGAACTACCACAAGGAGGTCATTGCCGGCGTATGTTGCCCCTCAGTCATGAAGCTTTCTTCCCCTCAGTAAGATTCACAACGGCTAACATGCTCGATAACAGCTCAAAGACAAGAGCCTTTTCATTCAGGAGGCTTTCATCGACGGCAAATGGGCTGCCAGGGACAACAAGTTCGATGTCTTTGGTTTGTGACGGTTTCGTCTTGAGTTCCAAGGCTGCAGAAGTTGACAATACTCCCAGAGCCCTCTACTGCCACCGTCCTCGGGCAGGTAGCCAACTGCACCCTAAAAGACTTTCAAACCGCGATCAGGAGCGCCGATGCTGCCCAGACAAGTTACTTTGACACCACAACTGGCGCTAGCCGAGGTGCCCTTCTAAGGAAGTGGTACAATCTGGTCATTGCCAACCAAGAGGACCGTACGTGGTTTTCCCTCGGATACTTTGGTGTCATGACCTGTATCACAAAAGATTAATAACGCACCCTCTAGTCGCCAAGATCCTTTCTCTTGAGAACGGCAAGACCTTCGCCGAGGCCCTGGGTGAGGTCATCTACTCCGCCAGCTTCATCTCATGGTTTGCCGAGGAGGCCACTCGATCCTACGGCGTCACTATCCCTTCGTCTGCTCCTCATACTACCCTTATGACCATCCGCGAGCCCGTCGGTGTTTGTGGTATCATCACCCCTTGGAATTTTCCCGCCGCGATGATCACCCGCAAGATCGCTCCCGCTCTGGCCGCCGGCTGCTCCGTTGTCATAAAGCCTCCTTCCGAAACCCCTTACTCCGCCCTTGCCTTCACTAAGCTCGCCGTCGATGCTGGTCTTCCTCCCGCCACTATCCAGGTCCTCCCTACCCGTGACCGCCAGGCAGCTTCAGAGCTAGCTACCAACCACCTCATTAAGAAGATCTCTTTTACCGGTTCTACTAGCGTTGGCAAGTACCTTGCTAAGCTTGCTGCTGGTACCCTAAAGAAGGTGAGCCTAGAACTCGGTGGTAATGCTCCCTTCATCGTCTTTGAAGATGCCGACCTCGACCTCGCTGCCGAGGGTGCCATGTTCTGCAAGTTCCGATGCTCCGGTCAGACCTGTGTCTGGTAAGTTACCATTCAGGATGTGTGTGTTTTCTCATCATTGATTAACATGACTTGTAGCGCCAACCGACTCTACGTTCAGAAGAGTGTCGCCAAGGAGTTCGCCGCCAAGCTTATCAAGAAAGTCAACGCCCTCAAGATGGGTAATGGCCTCGATAAGTCTACTACTCAAGGTCCTCTCATCAATAAGTCCGCTGTCGACAAAGTCAGGGAACATATTTCCGATGCCACCTCCAAGGGCGCCAAGATTGCTATCGGCGGCAGCACCCCCGATAGCCCTGGTTTCTTCCACCAGCCTACCGTCCTCACTGGCGTCACCCAAGTGATGGCCGTCGCCAAGGATGAGACATTCGGCCCTCTAGCCCCTATCTTCGAGTTCGAGACCGAGGAGGATGCCATTCGCCTGGCTAACGATACCGAGTTCGGTCTTGCCGGATACTTCTTCTCCAAGGACATCAGTCGTGTTATGCGCGTCGCCTATAAGATGCAGGTCGGTATGGTCGGGGTCAACACCGGCAAGATCAGTGCCGCCGAGGCTCCCTTCGGCGGTGTTAAGGAGAGTGGTTACGGAAAGGAAGGTAGTTTGTATGGTATCGCGGAGTACCAGAACATCAAGTCTATTACCATTGGCAACCTCAACCTTTAAGCAGAGCGAGCCTACTACAATGACTGCTGTGAACAATACAATACAATGCAATTAATTACGCCCGGCGGCTTGTTGTAGCCAAAAAGGCACTAGTCACTGGTGCTTACATACAATGCCTGATTTTCATCCTCATCTCCTCAAGCCCATGCTGTGCCACATATTGCTCAATTTATATCTGCATTTCCTAAAGCCCATACTGAACCTTGCTTTACGCCATCCAAATCAAAACATGTCTCCTGAAGCCCATACTACGCCTGTTCCTTGATTAAACTTTTCCATTCTGTTCTGCTCCACGCGTTCTCCCGTAGTTTGGTTGCGTTGCCAGCGAACTAGCTTGAAGGCTATTCTTCAAGTATTTAATGTCCTATTTACGGCAGCTGAAGCGGCGTCTACTTTTATAATACGGGGTGTTTGATGTAGGTTACAAGTGAGTTAGTGAGAATAAGGAGGTGAGATTCTTGCAATCTGGCTTCAATATTTTGTATCGAGTCGACCTGTAGCCATTACAAATCGTATAGTTGCGTGGACTGCCTGCATGTTTGGCATTCGCTTCGCATTATCTGATGGTGACTTTACTCCGAGGTAGAACGAAAGATTTCCTCGCAGTGTCTCGGTGCATTAAAGCATTTCAGTCCTATGCGCTGTCCATTTCCTGTATTGAAAGAGGAAATGCTTGACTGTCTCTATCGCTTGCCCGCATGCGCATTGCTGTGACGCTGCTACTCTAATTCGGAAAAGGTATCCGTTTAGTCTGGCCATGCCTGTCATAAGCTGTGCTAGTACGCTGGCTGATTACTGTGAACATTGCGACGCAATACATATGTTCTGGTCCCGATGGGTGATAAGATACCTCCTCTAAAGAGAAGAGATGGAACGACGACGAGCGACAAGGTGGGACAGGCGGAGGAGCTTCTCAGCGTCTTCTTCCCACCTCTGCCGGCTATGATCGAGGATGAAAAGCGCCGGCTAGCGCAGCGATAAGTAGCGATGCTAGAGTTGATGCTAAAAGAGGTAGAAGAGAAGATTATGGCGGCTAAGGCATGGAAAGCTCCGGGCAAAGATAGACTGCCGGTGATGGTATAGAAGCTGCTCTGGCCTATAGTAGGAGGCCGGGTGTTGTATCTGTTTTGGATATCACTAAGAGATAAAGAGCTGCCGGTCTAGTAGAGGAGCGCTAAAATCATCCTGCTTAAGAAACCAGGCAAGGATAACTATAAGGTAGCCAAGTTATAGAGACCAATCTTACTTCTATTAATGCTAGGTAAGATATTAGAAGCGGTTATTACAGACCAGATCTTATATGCGGTAGAAATATTTAGACTATTACCTACTAACCATTTCGGCAGAAGGAAGCAACGATCAGCCAAGCAGGCTCTCCTGCTCCTTTAGGAGCATATCTATAAAGCGTGGCGCAGCCAGAAGGTGCTCAGCCTGATAAGCTTTGATATCAAGGGAGCATATAACGGGGTATTTAAGGATTAACTATTATAGAGACTAGAAGCCAGAGGTATCTATAAGGGATTAGTAAAGTGGATTAATGCTTTCTGCTCTAACCGGTCTGTAACTATTATAGTAAACGGCTATACCTCTAAGTGACAGGAGCTACTGCAGGCCAGACTTCCGCAAGGGTAACGCTTATTACCAGTGCTGTTCCTCTTCTTTAATACAGACCTCATATAGCGCAAGATCAATACAAAAGGTAGATCGATTGCCTTTATCGATAACTACCTGGCCTGGGTAACGGGCCTGATAGTAGAGGCCAACCGAGTAGGCATCTAGGCTATCATCAATAGAGCACTGAAGTAGGAGAGATAGAGCAGGGCGACATTTAAGGAAGACAAGACGGTCATCATACACTTCACGAGCCATCCCAAATACACCGACGAAAACCTATATATAATCAAGGGCTAAATAATCATTCCTAAAGTAAAGCGGCAAGATATTAGGGCTAGTGATAGACTTAGAGTTGCGGTATAAGGAGCATATAGCAAAAGCAGCTACACGGGGCCTTCAGGCGGCCATATGTCTATAAAGGCTGAAGATGTTGATGCCCTAGACGGCGAGGCAGCTGTTTGTAATAATGGTAGTCCCGGTGATAGACTACGCTTCGAACGTATGGTCTTACAGACGCGGGTGGA
The DNA here is from genome assembly GCA_014884825.1 of Fusarium sp. 190-020-2. Lineage (NCBI taxonomy): Eukaryota > Fungi > Ascomycota > Sordariomycetes > Hypocreales > Nectriaceae > Fusarium > Fusarium sp. 190-020-2. The sequence continues at coordinate 20,859 of JACTAS010000153.1, read as the reverse complement.
GGGAGACAAAATGGCTGAACGAGGCACAGAAGATGGGTGAGCAAGCCATCACAGGAGCCTTCAAGACGGTGTCAGTAGCAGTGGCGGAAGCGGAAGCTGGCATTACTCCAGTCGGCGAAGGTCATGCGCAGGCGGGCACGTGGCTCTACGTCAACACGCAAACACTGCCGAAGACGCACCCGCTTGCGACACTTAGGGTGAGAGAGACACGGAGATATCTGTCGCCGTTGACGAAGCTAGCACTCACGCACACTATACGACTCCCTAAAGAGGCGCGAGTCCGACATCCTGGTGCAGCTACGAACGGGGATGGCGCGGGTCAACAGGTACCTACACGAGATAGGCGCGGCAGAGACAGATAAGTGCGACTGTGGCCAGGAAGAAGAAACGGTGGACCATTTCCTCTTGCGATGCCCACGATGGGACGAACAACGAAAACACATGTGAAATGTCGACCGGGAAATGATAGGCAACCTATCGTTGTTCCTGGGAGGCAAGACAGCAGAGGATGGGCACAGGTGGAGCCCGAACTTGGGAGCGGTGCGAGCAGCGATCAAGTTTGCGATAAGCACAGGCCGTTTGGAAGCTACACAGACATGAAAAACATACTAACAAACCAAACAAGATAATAAGAAATATCACAGCACAGCCTCTGGTGCTGGAGATAGGACGCTGAACACTTGAAGAATTTGGCCTTCAAGCAGGCCTGTCGCAGGGACAAGCGAGGCTGGGGAAAGTGGCAAGGTGTGAGGACTGGTGAGGTTGAGGTTGTAAGGGGTAAAAGGAGGGGAAAACAATGTAACGAGATACAACGTTATGGGCCCTATGAGGCGTATCCTCCCGGGCGGAATAAATTCATTTTATTCCATTCTAGGTGCCTAAATAACCTTGGGCATCCCCCCTACGACACCCAATATCATTGGCTCAAAACTCTCCACACTTTGACAAAGCACTAAAGCCTCAGCCGGCCTTCATGACTCGTACGGCTGGTACAACAGCACTAACACCTGAGACTGTGTTAGACATTTGCTGCATCGACTCAGCTACAATACCATCATTGATACCTGGAGGCTGGAGATGGTGTTGCTTTGAAATGAAACGTATATGTGTTGAATAGTGTCAAAAGGAAGCTCATGGAAGTAGCTTGAAAGGCTGATAAATATTGTCATCAAAGATGATAGTTGACACCTATTGCCACAGGCTTAGCAAGCAACTTCCAGTTGATTCCACATAGCACAGAAAAGATATATAGAGCTTGCTTTAAACCTCAAGCAGCAAGGAGGGAGAAAAAAGATAAACAGTACATGATTCACCCCAATATTTGACACAATCCCTACTCAAGAATTATCACTAGAGACGCACCGTGTTTCCTGTTTTTGACCAATGGGGACATGCCATTCATCAACCCCAACAGTGAAATTCACGGCGTCAAATCCGGCTAGCTTGTCCGTAGTGGTATCATTTTTCAGGTCGTCGCCTTTCAGAAGGGGGAGTGCGACCAGGGCCGGTACAGGTTTCCGCGCCGGCAGCCAGCAATGGTGGGTGGTGAGGTGGTAATCTTATGACACTTTGAGTGGAGAAAGATGGCAGCATGCCCACGATCATACCCGCGCCTGCCTTCCCTGGCTCTTGATTTCTAAGCTAGCAATGATTTGTAATTATCTGGTTTTAACAAACAGATTAATCATCCTTCTCACGTACAGTGGGAGCCAAGAAGCTCGAATCCAAACGCAAGTATCAGTCTGGCCGATCTTGCTCTGGCAACGGGCGGTCGTCTAGCTAGATATACAGCTAGCTTGATCAAGCAGCTATCAAGCCAACTCAGGGTACGGCGATGTAAGAACAGGGGCTCTGTTTAGGCTGGCCAGTGGAAATAGACTTGCGTTTGGATCCAATTTCCAGGCTTCTTATCTCCACTGTATCTGGGACCTTAGTAGGTGCACCGCCGGTGGTGCATTTAAGATTCCTGATGCCAACTGGTACGTGAGGCGTGTCGGCCGCGACAAGGACCCCGGTTCACCCTACGTCCCACACCGGGTATCAAGTGTCCCCATACCTCCGTCGATCGGCAGCGCAGCCTAACTTAAAAAACAGGACCGCCACACCTTAATGCCCGGCAAAAAAAGATCGTTTGAATAGGTCAACTTATTATTCTGAATATCCTTAAATTCTGTTGAAAAGATCAATATGGTCAAGGTCGCCATTGCCGGTGTTGGAGGTTTGTACAAACCAGACTGATGTATTCATTCTCGCCTTTTACTGACAGCGCCATCGAATCCCAGAATTGGCCCAAGAACTCATAAGGATACTTCTAGAGGGAGGCCGTCATGAAGTAACAGCATTATTACGCAAGGTATGTCAACAATAAGTTACGTTCGAGTCCTGTTTTCATCATGTTAACCTCTCAGGAATCGCCTGGAAACCACCCGCCCGGGCTGCGTTGGTGCAAGATCGGTTATTACAATAAGCAGCAGCTTACTCAGACCTTGCGGGGCTTTGATGTCGTCTTATCGTTTATTCTGGTGTTTTCGGATGAGGCATACCAGGCTCAACTGAACCTGATCGACGCCGTTGTTCAGGCTGGCGTCAAGAGATTTGCCCCAAGCGAATGGTCGGTGTAAGTAGAGATCTGAAACTCAAGTTGACATCTCTTTCGAGTACTGATGCTAGGTTCGCAGGTGTGTACTGCACCATTATCCCATGTACGGTTACAAAATCCAAACGAGGCAATATCTGGAAAATTTAAACAAGAACGGTAAGGTACATGCGTATGCCGAAGGATTAACTACCAAAAATTAATGATATTTGAAATGACAGGTATTCGAGTACTGTTTGTTTACCCCAGGAATTTTCATGGACTACCTCAGCCCACCAGAGAAATTGAGCGAGAGAAATCTTTCGCAAAGCGGCCTATTTATCGATTTTGATAAATGCCGCGCTGTTCTTCCTGAGAAAATGGACGCCGTTGTATCTTTTACTGCCATTGACGACTTCACAGCAAATGTCAGTGAAGCGTTGGAGTATAAAGATAAATGGCCTGTCATCGGTGGTATTTCCGGTAATAAACTTACCATTTCCGACCTGCTTCAGCTTGGTGAGAGGATTCGAGGTATGACATCACAGAAGAAAATGGCCACGATGATGTGTGTTTAGTTTGCTAATATTCTTATCAAGGGAGAGGATTCACAGTTGAAACGGTTAAACGGCATGATCTCCTTTTAGGAAAGCTTGGGACTTGGGTCCCTGCCTCCCTTCATTCTGGGATAGCTTCTAATGAACAGCAATTGACGATGGAGCAGATGACGGCACATACTCTATTGGCAATTGCTGATGGGCACTGGAACCTCACAGATGAGTGGAGCAAACTTCTACCAGCGCACAAGTTTATAGATATAGGAGAGTTCTTAGAAAAGGCTTGGTTATAATACATATGATAACTAGCGAGTAGCTCATAACTAATATATGCAGGTGCCTTAGAGCAGTAGTAAAATCAATTCTCCTCTAGCCTTCTATACATAACGGATGCCTCTCTTTTGCTCAACCATTATCTCCTGTCCATCGTCGACCATTCCATCCACCTTTCCTTTACAAATGAGCCATCGGGATCCCGCAAAACTTATAATCGAGATGAGCAGTACACAGGCAAAGAAAGCAACAAATCCATGCTGCCCAAAGGTATCAAGCAGGGTGCTACCCACAGGAATGCAAATCATGGTTCTTTTCAGATTAGTTAGCGTATCTGACATGTCTCAATAAAAGAGTGCAACAATAAACTTACATCGCGGCAACCGCAAGAAAGCAGGCTCCATAAAACTGGCCAAAGTGGCTTTCATGACATAACCGGCCAATACAAAGAGGTTCCAGGCTCAGGACACCACCACTGCTCAGTCCAAACATGGCCGCGAATGCATACAGAAGTGCGACATGTAGATTCGATATCAGCCAAAATGCTAACATCGAGATCAGTCCGACTGAGAGAACAGAGATTGTGGCGTTCAAGGGGCCAATGCGGTCTGCCAACATTCCAGCCAGGATGCGTCCTACTCCAGAACAGCTGTGTACTCGCTTTAGCTATGGCTTGACACTGAATAAGACGTAACATACGCGTTTAGTATTGCAAGCAACTGGTAGCTAGTAGTATGACTGTGATTTAAGCTCTCTCCGAATGCTGGTAGCAATCCAAGAGCTCCGAACAGAACAAAGTCAAAGGCTAGACTGGTTAGCGCTTGAAGTATTATTTGGGGATTAAGGCTTACCAGCAACACCGATAGTCATGAGAAGGAATGTCGGGTTCAAGAACATCTTGAAAGGTGCCTTCTTCGTATGTCGTATTTGAGGTCCCGATCGGATACACAGAATCCCAATAATAACCAGGATAGAGATAAAGATTGCAAGGGCTCGAATGCTCCAAGACCATCCAATCTTTTGGAACAATGGCCTCAGCGTCAGCGGAAACATGACGCCTCCTAAGCTTCCTCCCAGCATGACAATGCCCGTTGCTAGCCCCCGTTTCTCCTTGAACCAATGACTGAGAACACTGATTGCAATTGTACTTGATACACCGCAACCAGTTCCCGCAACGACGCCATACGCGAGCATGAAGTGCCAGAACTTTGTGCTTTCTGCCATGGCGAAGATCCCCGCCAGGTAAAAGATACCACCACCGGTCATGAGAAGGTTAGAGCCGTACTTGTCAAAGATGAGGCCGGCCGGGTAGCCCAGGACAAGACTTAGAAAGAGATGAACTCCGTTGATCCAAGTTGTTGAGCTTCGGGGCATATGTGCTAGCTGATTCGAGGACCAGTATGATATGAAAACGCCATTTGACGCAAGTAGACCATAAGTAGCCCAAATGATCGCCAACGATCCAGCTACGACACACCAAGGTCTAGCTAGATTGACTTTTGGCTGTGATCCTGCCTGCTGTGGTCCGTCCGGTCGGTCATGGTCTATTACTAGCATGGTCGCTGAAACTGTGGTCGCCGATTTGAAAGTTGTTGCTAAGTTCATCGCAGTATTGTTCACAATAAAGCCAGTAGAAATATATAGGACATCAAAGAACAAATACTCTAGATATGGCTACTTTTTGTTCAAAATATTCAATCTTTGCACCCTTTTTCACTGATCACATCATCTTGTAAGTAGAACCCACCAGAATGACAACGAGGAGCTCAAATGAGCTGTCTACGCCCTTCTTCCTGTCAATGATGCTCCTCTTCCGAAACTTCACGACTTTGCATGTGATAACGGTGCGATGAACAGGGAATAAGTCGATCGGGAAAGGAAGTTTGGGTGACTTTTGACCTTCACATGGGCGCATTGACAGGGTCGTGGATCTTATCCCAGAACTGTAGTGATTAGGAGAAACAGCGGAGTTTCATCCTAAAAAGGCATTACGATGGAGAAAATGGAGCCTGGGGCGGCTCCACCAACTTGGTTGTTTTAGAAGAGGGACCCTGGCATCAGCTAATGCCACCATCCCCAGAAGGGTATTTATTCTGTGAGTATGGTATGTCGCCTTGGCTACATGTTCTCCCCAATCACTTGATTCAATCTCTCTGAGCCGTATCTTTATAACGTCAATACTGTCCGTTATTTCTGCGATGCCAAACAAGCATATCTCTAAACACCTTCTTCTATCAAATATTTCATTAAAATGCTTCGAAGATTGACTCTGGACGATTTGGCCGCCATTCGCAAGCAATCCCAGCCATTGACGGGCGGCATCGCCCCTACCACTTCTTCGGCTTTGTTCAAAACGCAGCGAAGCTTGCAAAAGCCTCGGTCTAGGAACTTTAACCATCGTCTGAATGATGAGAGCAGAGCGAGAGAGGCTGCTACACTCAAAGCGGCGGGGGCTGAGTTGACTGGTCGAGTCCTAAGCTTAGCAACTGGAAGACCATCTCCAGAATACTTTCCGCTGCTCGATCTATCTTTCAGGTTCTGCCAGCCTAATGACTTTAGTACGCAACATCCTCGTGGCGAGAAACCGCAGACGAATGGCCATCATGGAGATCGCGACCTGTCGGTTGAGATACCTGCATCATTAAGCTACGGGTATGCTGGAGGAAGCGAGATCCTCGTTCGCTTTCTGACAGAGCATATCGAAGCTATTCATGATCCGCCATATTCCAACTGGGAAGTGTTCCTAAATATCGGAAGTACATCTGCCATTGAGCATGCGTTCCGGATGTTCTGCACCAGAGGTGATCACATTCTGGTGGAGGAATACACCTACTCCGGCACCCTCGAAGCTATGACGCCCTTAGGACTTCGTACCGCAACAGTGAAAATGGACGAACAAGGCATCTCAGCAAAAGACCTTGATTCAGTGCTTTCCCATTGGGATGAAAGCGAACGCGGTTCTGCAAAGCCCTTCCTTCTCTACACCATCCCCACTGGCCACAATCCCACCGGAGTTACTCAAACGTTCCAGCGACGCAAAGAGATTTATCAAGTTGCTGAGAAACACGACCTTCTCGTCATTGAGGATGATCCTTACTACTACCTGCAATTCACTACGCAGGAAGCAACAAGCGAGTCGAATTCATCACAGCACTCATCCGATCTGGACAGCTATCTTCAGAGCCTTGTACCTTCCTACCTCTCAATGGATGCATCAGGCCGAGTTATTCGCTTAGACTCAACATCAAAGACACTTGGACCAGGTCTTCGCTGCAGCTGGATGACGACCAACTCGGATATAGCCTCTAAAATCCGGAACCATCATGACGTCGGAGTGGTTTGCCCGAGCGGCTTGTCGCAGCTTGCCATGAGCCACCTCCTCGAAGACAAATGGGGACATCGCGGGTTCACTCAATGGCTCGTTTACTTGCGCGATGAGTACGCAAATCGCCGAGACACTCTTATCAAGGCATGCAAAAAGCACCTCCCTTTGGATATATGCTCCTGGCAGGTTCCCTCAGCCGGCATGTTTCTTTGGATCAATTTAGATTGGCGGCAGCATAGCCTGGCCAGCAAAATTCATGATGAGTCACTTTCGAATACATTCGCGGCCATCGAAGACAGCTTGTATAGAGGGGGTTTGAGGAAGGGTACATTATGTTGCAAGGGAAGTGCATTTTTCGCGTCGAACGAAACACCTGAAAATATGTTTCTAAGGGCTACCTTTGCGTCTATTTCACTGGAGGAACTGGATATAGCTATACAAAGGGTGGGAGAGGCTCTTAGGGAGGAGTTTTACTGAGAGCGACAAGTACTTAAATAGATCAAAGTCTGTTATGTTAACATTGGCACTCAGCATCCAAGAAAGATTCGGCGTGTAGAGTGGAATACTAATGTTATATACCAGTGCTTCGTGGACACCGCAGCAGCCGAGGTTCATATTACTTGCTCGGTATGATGCAGCAGAGAAATAATAGGGGTGCTTTATTCAGTTGCTAAAATCAAGCGGGAATAACCTATCCAGCCTCACTGCTACTCCTTACTCACCTATATTATCACAGCTACCTAGTGTGCAAATAAAAAAGCAAGCGGCTGAAATTATCTGGCTTCTGTCACTCTAGTAAGAAGGTCTGGCGCATTGTATTCTGTATTGCAAAGCCTGGCACATCGCATATAGCATTGAGATAGTTGGCATTTGGACCCCGAGATGAAGTCCTTCACGCAACGGCTCCCCAACCAGATACTCATATTCAATCAAGTTTCCCTAGAATCGTCAGATCATCAATCATGGTGTTGAAAAGCTCTCAGCACTCTGACAAACCTTCCTAACATCTTGGAGCATGCTCGGCTCAAAATGACCGTCCATGGGATCGTCCTTAAGCAAATCCTCAGCGGTCCCTGGGGGCAGGGTATAACCGGCTGCTCCTGCGGCGGCTATGATCTCCTCCATTGCATCTCGGATGGTCTTCAGCATTGCCGAGCCGCTTTGTCTCAGAGATCCAGAGTCCAGATTGGTAATGGCACAGAGTGGATTCATGATAGCATTGTAGACCAGCTTTTTCCATCTGTGTGACATAGGGTTGGCAGTGTAGAAGCAGGATGCTTTTCCTGAGGCTGCGTATAGTGACACAAAACTCTTGGCCGCTGCCTGCTCCCGTGCGATATCGACATTTTCATTCCAAAACGCGCCCACGAGCAGGTGATCATGGTTACCATGTTCGATAACGCCAGGTTGTAACTCTTGAGAACCGGCAAAACTGATACCTGATAGAACGATGTTGTATGGATACCGCTCTAAATACGGTTTCTCGATGTTCAGCCCATTTTGGATAAGGACAATGACTGTGATGCGGGGTGAAACTGCTGGCGCAATCAATTCTGCCATGCCTGGACCGGCGCTTGGTATGTTTTTAGTCGTAATCACGATATAATCATAAGGTTGGTCGTCCGAGGACACTTGAGGAATTTGGCGCACAACTACAGGGCGGATATAAGTAGCAGGAATAACAAGCTGCGGGTGATACTTACTTTTGGTGGGACTCCAACCCTCAATATCTCCGTGATCGCATGACTTGACGTTGTAGCCATTTTCCTTGACAATTTTGTAGTTTGAACGGAGAACAGCTGTAACTTGGGCTCTGCAGCTGGCCTCAAGGCTCAAAGCGGCAATGACACCGAGTCCTCCACCTCCAACAAGCAGGATATTTGAGGTGACAGCCATGGCAATAACAAAGAGTACTTGAGAATTCTATACGTACAAAAGTGAAACACAGTAGGGTAAACATGAAAAAAAAGGGCACTTAGGAAAATTGAAATCACAATATAGGCAACACTGTTACCTCAAGCTTTGGAGTAAGTATCTGACTGACTTGATAAGTGACGGTGGGGTGGATAGGCCGTGCTAAGCTTAATGGGGAAGTCTTGGCGAGAAAAATCCTCAAACCGTCTACCACCAGAGGGAGACTTCAGAGACTAAATTAAGTTGTCTGAGTAATATAGATATGGTCGACAAGAAAAAGGGCGTGGCTGATAAGGAATTGCCTGGTGATCTGCCGGATCTGGTCGCCGGGCTGACACCGATAATCCGGCAGATCACCGCCCATTTTTCATATAGCGAGGATGCGTAACCCCATCGCCTCTCGCTGGCTAGCCCCAACTTGCCAATCTGGCTCTTCACCGGCCCAGAACGATGTGAGAAACTCAACCAGTTCCTGATAATGGATCAAGCCCGTAGTGTCGTAAACGCCTCTGAAGTGAAGGACGATGTACCTTTGTTTCTCCGGGTCCCCGTGACATTCTGTTCCTGCCATGAATAAAGGCCAAGGGAGATTGTGACATATTCGCTCGGGCCTCTCAATCGAAGCCAGGACCGAGAACATGTCTTCTAGAAGTTGGCGCCCACAGTTGCTCTCATCCCGGTACATTACACGATGGGCAAAGACTAGTGTCGCTTTACAGTGTAGATCGACAAGTCGAATAAAGTCTCTCCGGTCTGACGCATCTTGAATACCTAGAGTACCAGCCACCATGAGAGTTTCTCCTCGAGCGAGCTCGATATTCGCCCTCAAAGTAAGCAAAGCTTTCCTCCTAGAATCAAGATGCTCTTGGTCATCTCCTTGTATCTCGGGGTTGTCGTATCGCCCCCGATATAATGTGACATCGTGGATAAGAAGCAAAAGCTTGGAAAATAATACATCTTCCTCCTCAGTCACTGGAAGTATGGCTTCCTGAATGTTAGATAGGTCGAAGGACGTTGTACAAGATAGGACATCGTATATGGCAAGCTGGTTAATCAGAAATGATATCATCTGGTCATGGCACCAGTCCATCGTCTTGATCACGCCAACCAATCGTCGCGCAGCTCTTCGGTGCCAATCGGCCGCTTCAGCTCCGGCTTCGATCATTTCGCAACAAGAAAGCACCATCATAGATGCAAGTATCCATTGAGCGTTTTCAAGGGTCAATTGCGTGGTATTCTCAAGAATGTCTTTGACAGAAGTAGCAATGCCCCTGACGGCCTCGTCACGGAACGACTCTGGGAGAGGGACCTTTCCATTGTGTCCAGTGGCGTTACAATGCAGGGCAGCTATTGCAGAGATTGCCAGGCGAAGAACTGGCCAATCCGAGGCAATCTCGATAATGCGGTCTCGGTACAGGTTCTTCTGAGTATCGACCCAGACCATGAGCCGAGCGACGTTGTCGATGTAGTAGCGTCTTAACTTGTCCCACCAGTCTTGGGAAAGGTCATATGTTGTGGTGCCGCTGTGGTGTTGCTGAGCCGGGTCTTGAATATCGGTTGCATTGTTCTGGCCATCGTCATTGACAAAATTTAAGGGTCCCACCCCCTCGATGACATTTGGCTGGGACCGAGCGTGGTCCTCCAAAACAGTAGCCTGCAAACCCCTCATCCGACCTCGTGTAGCAGCATCGTTAACCCACTGCACTCGCGGGCCATAACCTGGACACTGGTAACCCTTTTTGCTGCATTTTCGACATCCCAGAAGAGCTCGATCACATTTAATCCGCCTTGTTTTGCATTTGCTGCAGTCTTCCTGCGAGACAGACTGTGTGTCTGTTTGATGTCGCCAAGGTCCCGCGTTATCTGATGTGTTTGCCATTTGTGGTTGACGATGAAAAAGTCTTGAATCTGACACTCGGAATATTGTACAACCGTATCGATGCTTAGTAAAGGTACTAAAAGATGTATACCTCTTCTAAGCCTAATATGGGCTTAGTCTTTTTCGCTAAAATCTCTACTAGCTAGGTTATGTACATCGGGGTTCATAGATTCTTCCCATTAACAAGAACATAGCGGTATCGCGCCAACCCATTCTCCATATCAACAATTGTCTTGTTGGCACCCTCAATAGGTCGCGTCTCAATACTTGGCCTGATGTTCTTTTCAGAAGCCAGCTGAAGCATTTCTCTAATTGTATTGGGAGACGCAATGCAGCTTCCGCCAACCTTGATGTTGTTGAAAATGAGCGTAAAGGCATTGATTGCGGGTAGCTGGCCTCCATCAGGATTTCTGTACATAGTTAGATAATATTTCAACAAGTATGGAGGCCTGAATCTGTGCACATACCCAACTTGAACAAAAGTGCCTCCCACCTTGAGTAGTGAAAGATATTCAGTCATGGGCATTTTCGGGCTAGAGACTGTACTGATCATGAGGTCAAGGGTGCGGCTGTTCTTTGTAGCCCAATCACTGTCATCATCGGTTGCAATGTACTTATCAGCTCCAAGAGCTAGAGCCTCATCCCTCTTGGAAGATTTGCGCGAAATTGCAACGACTCTATCAGCCCCAAGAGCCTTTGCAAATAGAACACCGAAATGACCGAGGCCACCAACGCCAACAATACCGACTGTTTTACCTGGACCACAGTCATTTTGCTTCAAAGGCGAGAAGACAGTGCCTCCAGCGCATAGCATAGGAGCAGCCGCCTCGGACGGAAGGTTATCGGGAATCTTGAAGACGAAGTGTCCCGGTGAGCGATTGTAGTCGGCGTATCCGCCAAAGCTTGTACCGGTTCCATCAGGATAGTCCATGGCATACGTCTGAATAATACCAGGGCAATAATTCTCTCTGCCAGTCGAACATTGGGGGCAATCAGACTTCAAGCAACTCAGGGCTTGGGCACCAACACCAACACGATCACCCAGTTTGACGTGTTTGACATTCTGGCCTACTCGAACAGCTTTGCCAACGATTTCATGGCCAACACAGCAGGCTGTATGAGGATTACAATGGGTTAGTTTAGTGTCAAAGGACCCAGGAATGTTTGTCCTAGAGTGTTTAAGGGACAGACTTACGATACTGCGTTGGTCCCCATCCCGACTTCAACGTATGAAGATCAGAACCGCAAACACCACAGTGGGTGACTTTAATATCGACGTCGTCTTCCGTCCACTTCTTGGGCGTAAAGGCACCCCACTCCATCTTGCCCTGAACGGACTCGGGACTCTTTCCCAGCCATCCTTCAAATTTGTAATCCGTCATGGTGACTTGTGATGTAGAAAGCAAAGTATACGTGTGTCAGCTGTATGATAGAAGGTAATGGAAAGTGAATCCGTGTAAGTGTAACTTGTAGGGAACTTGTTCTGTTTTATACTTCCAAACTCTGCCAAGTGTTGACATCATCAGCAAAACGTGACAAGAGCATTCTACATTCTAGTAGGTTCGGGCAGCGGAGGTAACCGTATCAACGCAAAGATAAGAAACCCATAGCTTCGACTTCGAGTCAGCCAGAGGCATAAATGCAGTGAAACTCCATGCCATAGTCATACATAGATCCCTGGCTGCGTCTGGATACTCGAAGACATACATACACACCCCCATGATAACTCTCAACGGGGAACTTGACCCCAGTCACTGAAGCAGCCAAGGGCCGGTGAGGAGTGCGGCCGACTCTCTTTTTGCATGTAAACCCGGCCTTGAGACTAATTAGTCACAGACTCAATTCATACTTTAAATAGCTATATAAAATTAGCACACCTGGTTAATAGTCTACTTATTTCATACTAAAATAGATTACTGAGAATACTAATAGAGAAAAAATATAAATTCCTTATAAGTCATAATGAGTCGCGAAATTGCAACTCTACTCCTATGTAGGTACTATTTGCACCAAGATTGTGAAGATTCTAGTAAGAAGCCTGCATTAGCCGCAAAGATGACTCACTAATAGCCTTGAGACCCTGCCAGACGCAGGTTTCGTTAGCGTGAAACTTGAATTTGCTCTGGGACACCAGGTTCTCGAGAATCCTTGTCTTCCTTCCGTGGGTGTAACTTGTAAGGCAGGGAATTCCCGAGATCGGAATCCAAAATCCGAACTCAAATGGTAACACACACAATTCATGTGGATAAGCCTTTTCCTGACCATCCAATTGAGCGGGAGCTTCATATGATTTGACCAATGTAATCAAGCAAGCAGGTGCTTGCCTTACGCCCTCCCAGGATTAGGTTTTGAGGCCCAATTTTAGCGATACTCATCAGTGCTATCTGTTGCCCAATTGATATGCGAGATTGCTCAATTGATGATAATTGTACGGCAGCGTGCCCCGTATGCTTCCGGCCTGTCGAGAAGATGCTTCGTCTCAGCATACGATAGAGTTAAGTCTAAGTACCTTAGATAAACATATGTTTGAAGCCTTTGTCCATCCGCCGGTATAAGGACGAACCATAGCGTTAAATATGTGCTCTGGCGCACAAGCTATTTAATCACGGTAATATATGATGTCTCCGCATTCTAATCCTACCTATCACCTTTTTCCGACGCAAGCCTCATATTCGAAATGAACTCTGTCGGCTTTGCGATATCAATAAGGCAGGCCTTAGCCCATGATGGGCAACGCCATAAAAGTAGAAGAATCGGCGAAGTTGACAACAACTTTGCATAACCTTACACAACCCAATCATATTCTCGTTCCGACTGCCATTTTCAGAGCTCAAGGCACTAAGCTAGCAGGGGCCGCTTCAGAACCTAGAAGAGGAAAAGCTATTGTAATTTTAAGCTTTTTGCGAGTCGGAAAGCCCTGTGCATATTCAGTTGGTTTTGAATACGAGGCTAATCGATCCACGCCCATCAATATGTCAGATTGGTTATCAGCGGCTGCATTTTTAAAGCTGCGTGAGGTTGAACGGCTTCGGAAACTGCCCCGGGATTACCGAAGAGGAGTGTGTTGGTGATGCGCCTGCCAGTAGCCTGATACGCATATCGAGCATGTTCCCTGTACGAAGACACAGTCGAGGTGCGGTCTTCGCCGCCAGTACTTATGTCGCAATGGGATTGGTCAAGAGTGTAGCGATGGAGTTGAAAGGGCCAACACGAGCGAAAAAGCGGAGGCTGTTCCTCCAATCTGTGCAACGTGTGGATATTTTTGCTCTCCATCTTTCACGATCGTAGTCTTGGGGATAAACAGTACTCGGTAGTCTCGGGTATAATGTCAACTTGTTAGGGTGAGCTGGCAAAAACGGTTTTATACCGCCCCTTAGATTTATAATAGTAAAGAGTCGATTTATAATCAGATGACAAATAGCAATAATCACAGCGAGATATACAAACGCCAAGATTATCGTGTTAAATTAGCAAATTCACTTTTAATAGCCAATTTACTGCTTTTCCGATTTTGCAATAATGGCATCTCAGAACGCCACAAGAGGATTCAGATTCACCCACACTGGCCTCAGAGTCACAGATATTGACCGTTCAGTCGAGTTCTACTCGGGTGTTTTCGGTATGAAAGAATTGGGCCGTATGCCGTTAGATACTGTCACTATTGTATTCATGGGGTACTCGGATTCCGTGGCTTCCGAGGCACCCCTATTCGGCCGAGAAGGCGTGCTAGAGCTAGTGTGCCCATCTGCAAGTGGATTCCGTAGATTGGTTCTCAGTAACTAACCTAAACACTAGAACGCAGACAAAATATCTTCAACCCTACCTAATAACCGCGATTCCCGTATCATTAAACTGGCATTTGGTGTCCCGGATATGGAGTCAGCTATGGAACATATCAGGAAACAAGGCGTCAGAATCCTCAAAGAAACAGGAGATTCCAGAGGTTTTGAGGTGATATCCACATTTCTTGGCTGTGAGACTCCGGACAAAGGATTTGATAAGTCCTTGTGGGAGGCTGCTGTACCTGTGCCGTTCATTGAAGATCCGGACGGATACCTCATCGAAATCATCCCGTATTCGGTTTGATATACTGTTGGCATAGCTGTTGGCTACTACTTTATGGACCAAAATTATATTAGGCATAACATACACGACATACTTACGTGACAAATAAGCATGCGTGACAAAGATTTCAGCCTTCAAAAATCAAAACCACCATAAAAACACAGCAAACCGCTGAATCAATTGAAACTAATCTCTGTGTTCTCTCTCGTTCACACACTGCAGCAACTACCTGACGTCTTCTTGCATATTTTTGTCGAACCTGGTTACTGTATCAAATGTGCAAGGATAAAAAGTGTAGAAGCTAGAGGTGGCTTTTTGCGGCAAAACGCCAGGCAAATCTGGGTTTGCCTAGGTTGGCACGCACGAAAAGTTGATAATGCGGCGGGATTTAGTTCTTTCTTTCTCACTCCCGAGCGAACCATCGATCCCCCGTCCGCTCGGCTTCTTGCTGTTCACAACGCTATTTGCCAGATTTTGCATCTAAGTGCCGCCGAAAATTACATTGACAGCATTCTTCGCGACTTGGACGATGGAGCTGTACAATCTGACGGCTCTACTAATCTAACCAGTCTGCTTCGGCTGAGGCTACATTGTTGCTGGGAAAGCGCAGTGGTTGAATAATCAGGCGTCTCTTTGCAACTTATATGGCTCCGTATCTAACGACTCCTTACTATTTAATAATGAATAACAAATAATTAGTAGAAAGGATGGAATTTCGGCATATAAAAGTTCGAAGGACTTGATATAGAGGCTCTCACAAGCAGTCGGTTATCAATTCATAATTAATAACCTATGTAGGTAGATTTTTTCTTAGAGTTTTCATTTTCTGAAGTCGAGATGCCCTCCTCGCCGCCGTGCCTGCCTGACTACGAGTCACTTCCCCCAACGCCCTGCCCCGTTCAACACCACACACGACTTCAAGATTCCCTACTCTTCTATTCCTAATTGTCGCATACCCCTGTTTATTTCTCACGTGTCTGTTTATGTCCCGTCTATTCCCATATGACCATACTATGGTGACTTATGTTTTTCTCATTTCGATCGACAGTCTGCAGGCGCATTACTTACGCATGTAAACACACGTAAACGTGTATTTCAGCTTTCTTATATTATCTACTCTCTTTGCTGTAATTTCAATTCGAGGTTTCCTCTAATGATCTTTAAAAGCTCGTGCCATCAAAAGCCTAGTGAACTATAAACGACTTTCACTATGGGACTTGAAGATCTCTTTTACTACGATCCTTCTTGGCGTATCATTGTTTGCAAACAGTGTGGCGTTGTACCGCAGACCAATATCGCCCGGCATATCCGACGGCACCATAATGCGATGCGTGCCTTTAAGGTGGCTGCCATCGATAATGGAAAAGCTTTGTCTGGATACCTTGGCGATCTAAAAGAGATTTAAAAGCAAGGGGATCTAATGTCTAGACAAATACTATACATTCCTATTGTCCCTCTTATTGTCAGTAAAAGAAGAAACTTGCCGCCTCTCATTGGTTTAAACGCATTACATCCTATCTCTCGCGAGACAACTACCGAGTCGTGAGCAAGGCTGTTCCCACATGCACCCTGTTGAGGACGATGAATCAAGTCACGCAAGCAGTGATGAGAGCGATGTGGAGATAGATTTCGAAGGAGACATGAACCTGGGAGTGGAGATTGGTTCACAATATCAGTCCGAATTCCTCTTCCTATTTAGGCCTTGGCTGGAGCTATTAGAATCTTTGTTCCAGCTCTCGATAATGTTCTAGATACATTAAGACCCCGCTGGAGACATGTTGTCGTCTGTTATTATTTACTATACTGCTGTAATGGGTATACAAAGGCAGTCTATGTCTTATTATCCAGTTTACAGTTCTATAAACGGGTTAGCGGCACTTATGTGGATTGGATGTGTACTCTTCTTGGAGTATGCTCTCCTATTATACAGCTATGCTACTCTGGCGTACCACTGACCATCTCGAGACCAGTACCACTCTCGGCATTGATACAATCTGCTTACCAGAACTGCGAACATTACTAGCAGCTTGGAACTGTGGGCTTCATGTGGTTAAAGCGGCCAGCCTGCTCCTTGTTGAGTAACAGCCCGAAATATGCTAAGATTAAGAGGTGGGATAGTGTGAACAAGGGATTGTGTTTCGGTTACGATGAGCAGTCTAGATAACGGCTAATATTAGCAATGAATAAAGATTCAGATTACTAAGATTATGCAGATTCAAATCTTATTATCGGGGTACTTAAACTAATTGGCTATTGTTCTCCCCGTCGGTTCTGTACAGTCTTTCGGACAGCTGATCTACCTTTGAAAAGTAATTCCTCTTCATGGTTCTCATCCAGCACTCTTACCACTTCCTTGGCCGACTCTCGATCAGTGGCACCTTGTTCGTGCGTTGTCGAAAGCGTGCAAGATTCGAGCAACTGAGCAGTCGCTTCTAGTGAGATAGGATTGTTGGGAGGACCTGGCGCTATGCCACGACACAAGGATGTATATGCACTTGAATCATTAGATCGTCCATCAGCTAGCTTCTCAGACAGAATTCGCACAACGTCTGCTCTGATTCGAGTCTTGATACTATCCATTACGAGCATTCGTTTACGGCTTGATTCCTCGCCTTGGTACCCATACATATCAGGCATCCGCCAGGCAAAATACGCATTTTGATGAGAGGGCCGGACTTGAACATCAGTTGGATATTCATCGAAAAAGTAAGAGCACAGTTTGCAGGGTGGTTTGCTTGATCCGATGAATTTCCAACGATTGAAAAACCGTTCAGGACGGATTCCACCCTCGGTGTTTTCTAGCCAATCATGCACCAGCACTTCCGCATGCACCGTTGGTTTAGGTGCACTACGCCAAAGTTCAGAGACCTTGGCGTCTATATCGTGGACAGAAAGCGAGCCTAGCTTTGCTGCAAAACGACCCAATAACGACTCATCGCTAGACATTTTGCTCATGATCTGAGCAGCTGTCCAAGGCTTTATACGAAGAACGCCAGACTGGCTCTTGAAAGAATCATCAGACACTGTTGAACTTGATGGTATCATGCAGATTTGAATGTCTGAAAAGAGCTGAGGCCAGATCTTTGCGACTAAATCCATCAAGTCCACTGCACGCTTATAGGTAAGCAGTCGACCCGCGACATGAACAAAGTCTGACCAGTATGTCGTTGACATCATGTTATCTTCACGCGCCAAGCGACGCCTGACATCGACAAAGATATGGGACTCGAAAAAGTTGTTTAAAGAAGTAACCAAGTCACATACGATAAAGCGATTTACTTGAATCAATGATCATTAGATGGGCAATTCACTCTGGGTAAAACGATTCAAACACTCACCTGGTTCAGAGTGACATGTGTCAAAACAGGCTTCTAAAAGGCGTAGGACTTGGGACATTTCATTTTGAGTCGATTCACCTAACTCTTGTCAGCTCCATGTGCAAACTGGAAACCGAATATACAGAAACTACTTTCCTGTGTGCTTTCACGCTCACAGGCTTCAATACACACTAGCAGATGGACTTTGAGCGATTTCAAGTATCCATTCACCCGATTTTTGCACAACTCAAGCGATGCGTGTAGGGCCTGGATCCGAAGGTTTTCTCGTTCCGCACTATGTTCTGGCGGAATTGCAGAGAATAGATGCAGAATAGAAGCTATGCTAGCTTGGACCTTTTCACGTCTCGTTGAACTTTGCTGGTTGAAACCAATCACATACTGGATACAATCGGGCAGGTGTAACACAGCACAAGCCGAGATTGCTCCGCTACCAACCTCGGTGCAACAAAGGAATGCAATTTTGGAGACAAATGCTCGTAAAAGTGGCTCCAGGCCTGTCAAAGCATCGAATTCCGGGTCCTCTCCTAGTCTTCGTCGTGGACATATGGATGTCAAGCCGATTAATAACAAAGGGGGAGGATAGAAACGTTTCACTAACGCCCGCTCTGGAGCGACCAGAAGCGGTCGCTGAATTCCTTTCGATTCTAATAATAAGCCAACGCAATGCGATAATAGCTTTGCTAAATACTCACCCATATTCGCAAATACCTTATTCTATAAGTTGGGCAAGTGTTACTTAATGCAAGTAGTCAAGGCAGAGGGTTGATGCCTATTGAGAGCTAACGTGTAATGATATTTACCGATCGTGTTGTAGTCCGTTCATGAAATGCGTAGAGATAAGCCATGCCATTTCAAAAGAAGCATCAGGGATTTCGCGCCCAGCAGCGTGGCAGGCCTCAGACATATTGCGGCTTGAAAGTCCATTGCTGATTGGGCGACGAGCGAACTGTTGGTTGTAACCACGTCATGCCCATAGCTAAATTGGTATGCCTCTTGCGTAATGACCAATGGGATCTTGCGTTGATACCTTGTAGCTGAAGTCGCAAACAAGATTGTATCATCGATATCCTGTCGCACTTGCAACAGCCCAATCAAATTGACCTTGTTAAGCATTAGCACAATTTGAGTCTGCAGGATGAGACAAATACGAGTCTGGGGCTAAAAGTCCACTCGTCCAACTATTTTACTTTTTTCTTATAAAATTTTATTTACCTAAATTTCCTACAGTAAAAAGATTTCTAGGAAGAGACCTTGTAAGTTTACAAGTATATAGTACTATGTCTACATCCGCTTCAGTACTACATTTGTTGAACCAATGGTCTGGCGCAGGCTGACAGAATATATTCCCTCAGTTGGTTCTCGCTACGTCCATGAAATGCTTGTTAGTGAGTATTACAAAAGAGAAAGATGGAAGATCGCTCAACTATCGCCGGGGGAGAACTGGCCCAATATGTATCGTTGCGCGAACTTGAGCCCCATCCAACAGTTGATGCAGCTGCTCTACCCAACCGTACCGATGCTTCTGATCAAAACGACGAGCATTAGTCTCCAACCGCTGTTCCAAACAGCCCAGATTTATCTGGCATTGGATCTTATGATTAGACCCCGCCAAATGAACACAGCATGGCCATGGTCAATTCGGTCAACAGAGCGTCGGGTAGGAGCAACGAAGAGCGGCGACGAACTCCTCAGCTCTTCCAGGAAGATAAACTGCCTCCAAATCACCATTATGCCCGTGGCAGTAAACTTACAGGATACTTTTGTAAGTATCCAGAATGTAAGACTCCTCGCAAAACTTACAAACTACCAAGTCGTGTGACGTGAGTCAAACTATTCCGTCCCCCACGAGCGGAAGTTGACAATATAGGAAACACGCTCGCAATCACTATACACCGGTTATCTGTCCAGTTTGCCCAGAAAAAAGAGCGGAATAAGAGGATATGAAAAAGCATGTTCGAGTTTATCACCGCTCTCTTGCGGCGGCTTTGGGTATCTCTGGCAAAGCTTTACATTGATCTATCTGCCGAAAGGCTATCTCGAACAGCAGGAAGGATAACTTCAAAAGGCATATGAGTAACTGGCACGGGCTTGAGATGGACGGACAAGAACGTTGGGTGCTAATCGCAGGGTGATTAGGGAACTTCAAGAGGTTTTCACGTCTTCAGTCGTTGGGGTTAGTCAAGGATATGACAGCCTTATTAGAGTAGTATAGATGTTATAGCATGTTATTAGTAGGAGATTTATGTAAACTGCTTGCTGAATAGAGATTTAACAGGTTAAGGAATAATTACACTTAAATGTTTAAGCTTAAATATGGCTCGGTTTATATGCTAAAATGTCAAAGCTTTAACAATCAGCACAATCCCTCTCAAGTCGAATTACTACACAATACAGGTTTAGTCTGACCACTTATAGAGCAAGGTTACGTGGGACAATTAGACAAGGAAGAGTCTAGTCAGGATCGGTCACACAACCAATTCAAGCTAATCGATCCATGAAGCAGCAAAATCGCGGCATTCACATAGCTTAAACCAATAAAGGGTTATGGGCCTTTAACTTAGGCAGCTTATATAATAAGTAGGTTAAGGATATTCAATAATAGGCTAAAGAGGTATTAAAAAAGACTAAGAACTTATAAAGATTAAGTAAGTTATAATCTTAAATTATAAATATATAATTAAAATAAGGAGATATTATATTATAATATAAATAAAAATAAGGTGCCTATAAGGTTTAAAGGAAGAATATATTAAGTTTTATATAAGTTTAGGTTACTTAAAGTTAAAGACTTAAAGTTATAAATTTTATATTAATAATAAAAAGAGGATTAAATAAGTTATAAAATAGGCTATATAACTAAATATGTAAATTAGCTATAATATTAATATATTATTAATATAAATAGGAGGCCTTAATTAATATATTTTATTAAT
>JACTAS010000152.1:0-41413 GCA_014884825.1 Fusarium sp. 190-020-2 | reverse complement strand
CTATATAAAACCAACTTTTTAATACTTTTATAAATTCTAGCTTACTAACTATTAATATAACTTCTATATATTAATTAAGCCTAATATATATTAAATTTACTATTAAAAAATATTATTCTTTAATAATACTTAGTATATGCCTTATACTATCTATTAATAATAAACCTAATATAGCTTAGTTTAATATAGTTAGACCTAACTATTATATATTAATAGCTTTTATTTAAACTATATTATATAAATACTAAGTAATATAAATATAATAGCTATATTAGTTACTCTTATCTAGTAAAACGCTACTACTAACATTACCCTAACCCTAATTAATAACTATTTACTTACTAATTAAGATATAAAAGAAAATAATAATAACTTATTTAAAAGTAATAATAACTTTAATATTATCTAGCTTTAATAGTAAATTACTAATATAACTATTAAAATAGTAAAGCTTTATTAAATACTTACTAAAGCAATAAACCTCTAAGCCTAGCAGGCTAATAATAACTAAAACAGACTTTAAGAAATATATAACCTTACTAATACTATTATTTATAATAAAGATACTAAAGAAATCCTTAAGCCTAACCTGCCTAAGATATTTAATAGAACTTTAAGTAAACTCTTTATATTCCTTACCTAGTATTAAGCCTTTATATCTTATTATTTAATTTAATTTATAAAGAAAGCAGATAAAACTAAGTATATATTAAGATGCCTTAGGGGTATTATTATATAATAGTTCTAGCTACTTTTAAAAGACTAAATTACTAAAGGAGACCTAAAAGCCCTTAAACCCTAAACCTATATATTATATACTAACTACCTAGCTTTTACAAAAGCCTTATAATAGGCATTTAAAATTATTAATAAAAAAGAATAAGCTAAAAGAAAAATAAAATTCTTAAATAAACTTAATTTATATTTAAGCTTAAAGTAAAATTCCTTTAATTAATATCTAAACTACCTTAAGATTAAAATATACTTATATTATTTTTCTTTAATATACTTAAAGAACTAGTATAAGCTAAATTATATATAGAAAACTAACCTAAAACTATAGTAAATTATATTAACTAAGTAATTAGAATTAATAATTAGTAATTTACTTAAAGAACTTAAAACTCTTAATATAATAAAGAATAAGATAATAAACCTTATTATAATACTAATTAAAAATAGAAATATAATAATAATATATTTTATACTACTAAAGCAGGATTAATAGAAATTAAAGTAATTAAATAAAATAAGTCTAAACTTACTTATTAGAATTATAATAAAAAGGGATATAGGGAATTAGAATATAAAAACCTTATTAAAACTAATTAAAAATATATTAGTTATATATTAAGGGTGCGGTATAATAGTTAGGTTTTCTAAACAGGTAAACTAGTTTATATTAGGTTTATATTTACAGATTGTATAAGGTATAATACTAAGCATTATAAAGTATTATATCTCTTAATAATTAAGTAATATATATTAGGCTTATTAATATAAAGATACTTTATTAATAGCTAGTAAGCTAAGTTCTATAAAAGTGCTAATAAATATAATTTATATACTAAAGTATAGTTACTGCCTAATAGGGTAGTTATTAAGTAATTCTTAAGGTTATTAGTAATTCCTAAGGCTTACAGACCTTGCTTATCTATTATAGTATTAGTTCCTCCTTAGTATATAAAACTTAACTTTATAATTATTTTTATATTAACTATATTATCTCTAGAAACTTAATATTATCTTACTTATATAAAACTTATTACCTTTATTAGTTATAAAATTATACCTTACTTTTTATATATTAAATATTTTACTAAATATATAATAAAGGATAGATAAAAGAACTATTTTAAGTATACCTATTAAGGTTATATTTATAATAAAAAGGGTATAACCTTAACTAAAGGTTAGTTATATATTTTTCCTATATATAGTATTTTACTAATTTCTAGGTAGTAGATTATTTAGTTTAAGAGAAAAACTATATTAAAGCTAATAAAGAAGCTATTAAAAAAGAGCTTATTTAATTATAGCATTAATTAAATAAGTATTTATTAAAATTAATATATCTTTATTATTAAAACTATTTTATTTAATTTAAGGGTCTAAAGGCTTTTAAATAGGATATTAAGATAATAAATAAATATAAAAAGGCAGAGAATCTAATTATGCCTTTTAAATCTACTATTATAGTAAAATTAATTAAGGCTAGTATAGTAAATCTTATTAATTAGTTTACTATTTTAGATTTATCTTTAGTTTTTAATAGAAGTTCTTTAGGAGTTATTAGGTATTAATAAGGTATTTTATTAGTTTTTATATATTTTTGCTTTTTAAGTAGTTTTTTTATTTAATTAGATATATCTTTTATTTATTAATTTTTTATATATCTTTAATTTCCTTTACTTTATATACCTCTAGTCTTATAATTTATTATAGTTTATTACTAGTTTTTATATATATTATATCTATAGCTAATTTAAGTATTAAGATATAATAAATTAAGTAATATCTAATATTTAAGGGTAGATTTAGTTTATATTAATTTTTCCTTATTTTCTATTTAATCTTAACTAGTCTTAAGTATTTATAGTCTAGTTTATAACTTAGTTAATTTATTTTAATGTTTTTAGTAAATAAGTAAATTATATCTCCCCCTTTAAAGGTTAATCCCTTTAACCTTTTAGGGTTATAGTATCTCTATATCCTTTTTCTAATAAATTCTAACTTAATCTTAAGTTTATTATATATTTCTCTTAGCTTATTACTTATAATAATTACTATTAGGTTTATATTCTTAAGTTCTTAAGTATTATAGTATATATTAGGTATAAATTTAATATTTATATTAAATAATATAAGTTTTATACTTTTATTATAGGCAGTATTATAAGCTAGCTAAGTATTTAATAGCTTTTTAACTTAGTTATCTTATTTATAATTAATATAATACTAAAGGTATTATTTTAATACTTAATTTATTTATTTTATCTAACTATTTACTTATAGTCTAAATGCTATTATAAGTTAATAATTAACTCTTATAAGTGCTATAAGTAATTACTAGAATTTAAAGGCAAATATTAGCCCTTTATCTAATAGGATCTCTTTTAGCAGTCCTCGTTCTTATACTACCCTATTATAGAAGATATAGGCTATAATTTCTATATCTATTACCTCTCTATAAGGTAAGTAAAGTAAGAATTTTATAAGTCTATTTATAATAACTATAATACTATTATAATAAATTCTAGTTAAAGGATTTTCTAATAATAGTAATTTAGTTATAAAATCTATTATAATTAAGCTTTATAGTTATTTTATAACTTTAATTAATTATAGTATTTTATAAGGTCTATATTATTATACTTTTATTTTAGTATAAATATTATATTATTTAATAACCTTTTTTATTACTTTTTATATTATTTAGTAACCTTATTATAATAGTTATTTTAAGGTTTTAGTAACTCTTTAATATCTATATAATAGGTATATATAAAATTCTTAAATAAATTCTTATAGTTTTCTTAAGATTTCTTTAATTACTTCTAATTATATCTATCTTAATATTACTATTTTCTAAGTAAATTAATATTTTCTTTTATTATTCTTTTCTAATACTTATTCCTTTACCTTAATAATACTAGTATTATAATTTAATTATTAGCTAATTGCATTTACTTTATTATTTTTTAATCCTTTTTAATAAATAATTATAAAGTTAAATTTATATAAGAATTTTATATAATATAATTATTATCTATTAAGTTTATAAGTTATAGTAAAATATAAAATATTTTAGTAATTAGTATAAACCTTAACCTTATACTTACTTCTTATTAAGTAGTATTTAAACTCTCTAAAGTAATTAACTATTACTAGAAATTCTTTATTATAAATTAGGTAGTTAAGCTTTGCTTTATGCAGTTTATATAAATAGAAAGTAATAAGATATAGCTTTCCTTCCTTATCTCTTTAACTAATTTATCCTTCTAGTATAAAGTCTAATATATTTATTTTTAATTTAATTTCTTTTTTAGGATTAAATATTACTAAGACTGGTTTACTAAGGATTGCCTCTTTAAATTACTTAAATGCTTTTTAAGCCTTATTATTTTAGTTAAAGGTTTTTCCTTTTTTAATTAGTTTTATTAATAAAATTATAATCTTACTAAATCCCTTAATAAATCTTTAGTAATAATTAATAAAATTTAAGAAGGCTTATGTTTTCTTAATATTAATAGGTACCTTTTATTTTATTATTATTAAGATTTTCTTTTTCTTTATTTAGATCTTTTTAGGTATAATAGTATATCCTAAAAAGTCTACCTCTATAATATAAAAGTAACTCTTTTCTAATTTAACTAATAGCTTAGTATCTTATAATGCTTTTAAGACCTTATAAATATATTCTTTATGTTTTTTTTTACTATTTAAGAAGATTAGGATATTATTAAGATAGTATATTATAAAGATATTAAGGTATTATTAAAGTATATTATTAATTATCTGCTAAAATATTATAGGTATATTAGTAAGACTAAAAGGCATTACTAGGTATTTAAATAGTTTAAATCTGGTTTTAAATGCTATTTTCTATTTATCTCCTTCCTTAATATAGATAAGGTTATATGCTCCCTTAAGGTCTAGAGCTATAAAGATCTTTTTGCCTTATAATTAGTCCTTAAGTTTTATTATAAGTAGAAGTAAGGTTTAATTTTTAGTAATATATATATTAACTAGTTAATAATCTATAACGTGTTAATCCTTTTTATTTTTCTTTAATATAAAAAATATTACTAATATTACTAATAAACTTAATTTTTTAATATAACCCTTCCTTAATATTTTATTAATATATTTTTACTAAACTTATAATTCTTTTTAATTAAGTAAATATAACTTTTAAAATAGTAATTTTTTATTTATAAGATTAATTTTATAGTCTTATTTATTATATTTAGGGACTTCTATTTCTAGTTCTTTTTTAAATAGTTTATTATATATTTAATATTCTTTTAAAATATTCTTAAGTTAGTCCTGGCTTAATATTATAGTTTTATCCTTTTATAAATCTTATTATTTAAGGATACTTAGGATTTCTAATCTTTATTTTTAGCCTATTTTATGCTTATATTATACTCCTTTTAAGGGTAGTAAAGTCTTTACTTTATGCCGGTCTATACTTATCCTCTTAGTTATAGATTAAGATCTCTTATTACTCCTTATAATTATTTTACTATTGCTATTAGGGTTACTAGGAAATATAACTTAGCTAGTCCTCTAGTTAATATATAGGTTTTGTTATCTAAGCCAGTTTATTCTAAGGATAATATCTATCTCCTCTCTTAAAGGAATAATATTAAAACTTATTCCTTAATTTTTTCCTTTAATAAGGACTTTAAGGTAATTAATCTCTTAATTTATTATATTATTATTATAATTAAAGAGTTGCCCTTTTACATTAATAAGTTAGTATAGCAGTTATTTCTTCTTTTATAATATTCCTAACTCTATAACTATTCTTAAATTAATAAAGTTCTTCTTTACTTTATTATTAATTTATATATTTAGCTATCTTTTCTTAATTTAAGCTTATAATACTAGGTAATTAGGTTTATTATCTTATATAGCTCCTAAAGCACTTATTAGTTTAAGTCTTTCTTATTTTTATTTATTACTCTTTTATAGCTTTATTATTATAGAAGGCATATTACTTTTCTTAAACTAGTTTAGTAAAGTAATTTATATTCTTTATTATTATAGTTAACTCCTTTTTAGCAGTTTTTAATATATTCTTCTTCCTTTAAAGAGTTATTTATAAATTCTTTATTATATAAATACTATTAGAAATGTTTTTCTAGTTCTGTATTTTGTTTATCTAGAGAAATTCCTTATTTGGATTATTTATTATTAATTATAACCTAATTAAATCCTTCCCTATAGTTAATAGGTTTAAAGAAGGGTCTTTTTTCTATAATCTCGGATTTATTATCCTTATTTTAGAAGTGCTCCTTTAGTTATATATATGCTTTTTAAATAAATTCTCTTTCTTTTCCTTTTCTATATTCCCCTAGGTTAATAAGTTTAAATCTCTTCTTACCTTCTTCTTTTTTATAGTCTTTTAGGGCTAGATCTTTAAATTCCTTTTCTGCTTCTTTAATTATTTTTATTATTTATAAAGCTTCCTAATAGAAGTTCCTGTTCTTTTAGATCTCGCAGTAATATAATATATAAAATCGTAGTTCTACTACTCTGAGATTTTTATATTAGTAATATACTAGATATCCTTCTATTTCTATTTTCTAATAAGGATTATTATTAAGTATGCTAAGAATTATAATAAAGAAGTAATTATTATCTTCCTTATCTTATCTATATTCCTTATACTAATAGTATTTATATAATAGCTATAATAATTTATTATATCCTAGGTAAGTTAGGAATATTTCCATAACATCCTTAATATTAAATTTTAGCTCCTTATAGTATGGATTTATAGCATCCGCTATATAATAAGCCTAAACACACAAGCTCTCAAGCTTATTAATATTGCCATACTCCCTAGCTCTTTATAGGCACCTGTCTTTTATTAAGGTATATATCTTATTATTATTTTTATTAAATAGTAGTTTGTAGGATTATTTTTATTTATTCTTAATTTATTTATCTTCCTTATAAAAGTATTATATAGTATTTTAGGCCGCTTTTCCTTTATATCTTATACTTTAGGAGTATTACTAATAGTATATATAGACCTTATTTCCTGCTTTATATTCCTTTTTTACTATTTCTTCTTTTTCTTAAATAGGTATTTAGATTAGGATAGTATTAATTATCTTAAATACTTTAGGTTATTTTCCTATATTAGAGGTAGTTTCCTTTCCCTATAGGTCTTTTAGGTATTCTTTTAAATTCCTGCTTTAAGGGTCTCTCTTCCCTTATTATCCTGAGGGTCTTGGTTTATTCTAACTTCTTATGTTTCTTCTTTTCTTTTCTCTTAAGGTAGTAAGTATAGTCTTTTTCTTTTTCCTATTATTAGTTTTTTAGGTTTTCTTACTATTTCCTTTAGTATTTAATTGCCTTTATCTTATATAATATTAGGATTTAAAGTATATTTCCTACTTTAGCATTTTCTTTTATTAAAAACTTTTTTTATAATTTGCAGATTAAGCTATTTAGGTATAGATATTATCTATGTTTTAGTATAGTATCCTTATATAGTATTATTATATTATATAGGCTTTATATTATTCTTAGTACTTAGGTTTATATAGCTATTTAGGGTTTTTATTTATTAATTACTACTAGTATTTACTTACCTTAATTAAAGTCTTTAGGTTTTCTTAATTATAAATACTTATTAATAATATATCTAAACTAATTATAATTATAGTATTTAACCTTAAATATATTATAAGGTCTTTTATTATTATTATATTAAGTTACTTTAAGTACTATAAGTCCTAGTTTAGTTCTGTATTATATGTTAATATATCTCTTTCTTCCTTAATTAGCATTTTATTATTTATTAGTGTTTTATTAAGGATTATATAACCCTTTATATCTTTTTACTTATTTCTCTTAGCATTGCTTATATTACTAATTATTAATTTCTATAATAATATTTATTAATTTATTTAGGTTTTTTAGTTTAGGTCTAATATTTACTATTATATCCTTAACTTCTAACTTTAGTCCTAAATATACCTATATTATATAAGCTTCTTTGCCCTAGTTTAGCTTAGCTACTTAATAGCAGTATTTAGCTAGATAGTCTATAGCAAATCCTCTTTACTTAAGCTATTATACTTTTATTTCTATAATATGTTTTTTATCTATTACTTTAAAGGCATTTTTAAGCTTTAATTTAAAGTTTTTATATTTCTTATAGATATACTTTATTATTTCTTATTATCCTTTATATAGCTTATTAATATAGTCTTAGATAATAGGTTTTATTAATTATAGCGCCTTATCCTTAAGGAATCCTATATTATATTAAACTCTTAGTTTATTAATAATAAACTAAATAAGGTAATATATCTAATAGCTCTAGAAATTAATAAGGAATCCTTAAAGTTTATTAATATTACTATTAAATAGTTTAAGCTAATAGGGTTAAAGGATTTCTCTAGGGTCTTTCTTAGTTACTATAAGGGCTGTAGTATACTTAATATACTCTTTATAGAGTTTCTAACTATTTTCTACTTTCTTTCTAAGTGCCTCTGCAATCTTAGTAAGGTCGGCTATCTTCTTCTCTAGATTTTTAATTTTATTCTTAGCCATATTGGAGTTATTCTTAGCATTCTCTAGGAGGTTATTATATTACTAGCCAAGCTATTTAAATTTATATTTAAGTTTTATAACTTCCTCTTTATAAGTACTTAGATAAGCAGAGGTAATATCTTCTTTATTTTTATTATTAGTTTCTATAAGAATATCTACTAAGTTAGGAGGCATTTCTTACTATAAGTAGTATTAGGCATATCTTAAGTTAAAAGACTAGATTAAAGTATAGGTATTATTATATTAGTATTGCTTAGCGTTATGCAGTATGGTTTAAATAAGAGCTATTAATATATAATAGTTAGGTTTTCTAAACAGGTAAACTAGTCCATACTAGGTTTATATTTGCAGATTATATAAGGCATAATGCTAAGCATTATAAAGTGTTATATCTCTTAATAATTAAGTAATATATATTAGGCTTATTAATATAAAGAAGTCTTAATTAATAGCTAGTAAGCTAAGTTTTATAAAAGTATTAATAAATATATTTTATATACTAAAGGTAGCCTAATAGCTTAGTAAGGAATAATAGTAATTTAAAGGTTAGATCTCTAGGGATTGCTAGTAATCTATAATAATTTAGTCTTAAAGCATTGTAATTTAAGTAATCTAATAAAAGGGGATTATTACTAGGAGAAGTAATCTTTCTATAATAGGTGGAAATTGTAAGGGCCACATAACGTAGTTGCATGGGTTATAACACTAAGTACTAGCTATTAAAGCACTAAAGATAAAAGCTAAGCATTTTGCCTATTTTATAACATCCCTATTAGTAACCTTATAGAGTTTTAGGTATTAGTAATAAAGAAAGTAAATATATATTATATCTAAATTAAGAGAAGAAAAGCTTTTTCCTACTTTAAGAACCCTTATTTACTTTTTTAAATATATAATTTAAAAAATATATTTATATTATAAATAGTTAAGGGAAGCTTAGCCTTGTTTTATAATATTATCTTAGTTAAACTTAATATAAGTTAGATTAATATATACTCTTACTAGCTTAATATAGGTATATAAAATTATATAAGCTATCTATTATCTCTATTACTAGCCTATAGACATAAGCCCTAAATACTTCTATAAAAGAGCACTTATTATAACTACCTTTATAATTAATTAGGTAGTGTTATCCCTAAAGCCCCTCTAGTTACTAGCAGGGCTATTACTCTTACTATATAAGAAATAGCCTAAGCATACTATTAGCACTTCCTTATTAAGTTATACTTATATTAAGATTAAACTTAAGGGCAGGTTAGGCGCTAGAAACTGCTAATATTTAACTTATTAAAATAAGCTTAAGAGGATTTAATAATTAAAATAAGCCAAATTCCTATTACCTAAATTATTTATAATATCTATATTAAGGTATAAGCTAAATATTACTAAGTTATAATAGATAATATTAATAAGAATAATTATAATAACTTTACTATATCCTTATTATTATTATTATAGTTTACTTTGCCTAAAGAGCTACCTTATTAAATAACTACTTATTAGCGCCTGCCTCTTAAAAATAGCTAATTTAACTTTTTATTTTAATATATCTTTTACTATATTAAACTATTAACTTAAAATATATTCTTCTTTCTCTAGCTCTATTAAAGATTTAAGGAGGTCTAAAAGAAGACTTATATATTATTAGGCCCTTTTAATAACAGTTTTAGTTACTAAATTAGGTATTATATTTAGGTTATATTTAACTATAACTATAGCAAGGAAGTAAGTATTAGTTATAGCTATACTACCTAGTACTATAATAAGCTACCTTTCTTTTAAATTTAATACTAAGCCCCTTACTTTTCGCTGCCTTATGTAGAGGAGAATATGCTATTATTATCTATTTATTACTATTATAAGTATCTTAAAGGTTTATTACCTTACTTAATGCCCTTTATCTTAATATTCTATAAGTTTAGTAATATTAAAAGAGCTATCTAGCTATATTAAGTTAAAATTATATATAGTATTAATAATTTATATTTTAATAACTATAAAAAGACTTAATATTATTATTAATAAGTATTACTTTATGTATTATATATTACTAGCTTAATTTAGGGAAGAGATAATAATATAAACTTTATTTAATTATAATTATTAAACTAACTCTTATATACTAGTAGTAATATAAATAAATATATATTCTACATACTAATAGTAAAAATATATATCTTAAGGCAGATCTTTAAAGAGACTATAAGCTAAATAACTATTATTTTACCTACCTATAATATTATTATTAGCTTACTTAATATTATAAAGATATTATTTAGCTATATATTTACTTTCTTAATATAATTATATTAAATAAGATATTAGCTTAATAACTAGGGTAATTAATATAATATCTATAACTACCTTAATACTAGGCAGGAGGAAATAGAAATAACTATATAAGATTAGTCGCTATTAGACCAATTTCTATAATAAAGCAAGCCGCCAGAATAAACTATTAAGCTTGCTAATACCCCTTATAGTGTTTTAATTTAGGAAGAAGATAAGTTAGAGGAGAATATAAAGGATAATAAAATTTCTTTAGATAGTTATAATAGTAGTTAGTAAAGAGATAAATAAATATTTTAGTCTTATTTATAATAACTAATATATATAAGTTAATATAATTAAGTTATTATAATTTTATAAAAGGATAATTAATTAAGATACTTTAAATTAATTTTAAAATTATTTATTTATATATTTAAATAATATTTTAAAGGAGCTAATTAAGTTAATAAGCTATATTTTTTTATTTATTTACTTTTTTACTTTTTTATAATTATAATAAGACCCCTTACTATATACATTAAATAGATTAATAAAGAGGGGGGCTCTAGGCTAGCTAGGCCATCTAGTAATAGTAGGCTAGTATATTTAATAGCTGCATAACAGTCTATAGTAATATATATAGCTAAACAGGCAAGGGGGCATCTTAAGGGCAAACAGAAGATAGCAATATATAGGTTATAAATATTAGCTAATATAATAATATAATAAGTCTAAGATCTGTAAAAAGAGTATAATTAAGTAGAAAGAGAGTTACTTTAAATATTTATTAAATTCTAGATATAATTATTATCTAAATCTATTTATACCCCTAGTTACTAAATAATATTAGAGGTTTATTTATATATAATGTAATATTTAGTATTAATTAAGGTATTTTTAGTAAAAATGCCTAGACTTAACTCTTATTTAATAATATGCAGTTTTTATAAAATATTTCTATAATAGCTTTCTGCATTTCTAGGATATTAGTTAAAGTAGTAATATATACCTCCTAGGCCGCATTTAAGAAATAACTAGATTTTTATTATTACTAAGCCACTCCCTTAAACTTCTTAATATATAACTCTCTAAGGCTAGGAATATTATATATATATATAAGTATAAAGACTTTAGCATAAAGAATTAATAGGAAGGCCTTAAAAGTAGTTTTTATCTTTATAATAGGTAAATAGTTATTATCTTCTTAAAGTATGGCCTGGTTAGGGGCATTGCTTGAGATAGCAGTTATAACTTTATAATCCTAGAGATATAAAAACTATACCAGACATTCTACTGCCTTAAGGTTAGTATCTCTAAAGTTAAAAGAAGCTCTAGCAGTATAGTAATTAGACCTATTTCCTTGTAGTTTAATTTAATTAAGCTTAGCAGTATTAAACTTATATAATTAATTTATAACAGGGGATATAGAGCAAACAATTAAGCGGTATGCCTTATATAGTTTAGTATTTAATATAAAATCTATATTAAAGTATTTCCTTATATAAAAGAGATTATATATATATTAGCAGAATATCTTTAATAGGTAAGCTAGCTAAGCAGGTTTACTTTTTTATTTACTTCTTATATTCTTTTATAATATAATAATCTTAATTAGGCACTAAAGGTCTAAGGACTCTTTAAGGCTCTTATTATACTGCAGGTAATAAAGTAGGCTTTAAAAATATAATATAGGCAGTAGAATATAAGCTAAAGATGCCTTATTGCAGCATATACTATAAGATCTAAACAAGCTTCTTATAAGGAAAGTTTAAGATAGTAAGATTATACCTTTATATCACTACTCTTATTATTTTCTACTTATATAAGGCCAAGTTCTTAGGAATAAAGAAAATTTACCTACATTAAGAAAAACAATAAATAGTTTTATAATTAGCCTTAAAATACTATATATATAACTAGTTAGGGTATAACAGTAATGCTACCTAAATGTCTATCTTTTAGTTAAGGTAACCTGACTTAATAAGTTAATAATAATAGTCTTTAAAAGCTCTTGCTAGCATGCAGTAGGCTATTTAAAGCTAATTAGATAGATATAAATATCTTATTAGCCTATAAAGCCTAATTTAGAATTTAAGCGCTTAGGCATTTATACAGTATATAGCATAGCTAAAACCCTATATTATTAAATAAAACCTTTTAAAACTTTATATTTATATATGGCTATATCTTTTACCTTAACTAAATTAGCTACTTTACCTACTTATTTAATATATAGATATTTTATTTATTTTCTTTCTTACTATTATCTTTAATTAGCCTAAGTAATATAATTACTATAGCCCTTTACTAAGTAAAAGACTATAAGTAGGTAAAGAATTAAAAGTTTAAGCCTTACTTATACTATAAAGATAATATAAAGGTAGACTTAATTTAGATTCCTAGCCTTAATAAGGACTAGGTTTACTTAATATATAAGAATAACTACCCTTATAGTAGCTGTAATTATATAATGCTATATATTAATTATATATTTATTACAGTTAATAGTACTTATAGAGGTAATAGCATACCTAATATAAAAGCCGCTATTAGAGTTTTTATTAGTAAAATGTCTTTATTTAATTAAAGCCTCTTATTATATTAGGTACTTATAATAAACTAAATTATAAAACTAAATGCTAGTAGTATTATATTTAAATATATAATAGAAATACTGCAAACTAAAGCATTAAGTAAAGAACTACTTTATAAAGTTATTATTAAGGCAGACTTAAAGTACCTTATTAAGGGGATAACTAAGTAGGTATTTAAATAGGAAACTAATAGGTATAGAAATATAAAATAAAATCTAGTTAAGAACTTTAATCTATTTAAGAGGCTATATAGGCTTATTAAGGACTTAAATATATTTAATATTAAGGTTCTGTTTTAGTATATTTTTTAGAATATAAATAAAAAAGCTAATAAGTTAGCTAATTAGGTATTTAATACCTAATAATAAAAGGCTTATTAATTAATTATTTACTTATTATATTAAGAGTTAGTTTAATTCTTTAATATATATATATATAGTAATAAGATATCTTTTTATTTAAGGCTGTTATTAATTAATTATTATTTTTATTT
Organism: Fusarium sp. 190-020-2; assembly: GCA_014884825.1. NCBI lineage: Eukaryota > Fungi > Ascomycota > Sordariomycetes > Hypocreales > Nectriaceae > Fusarium > Fusarium sp. 190-020-2. The sequence continues at coordinate 27,754 of JACTAS010000152.1, read as the reverse complement.
TTTTTTAAGTTTATAAGTTAGCCTTAAAAGGTATATTTAAGTATCTCTAAAATCTAATATAATTTAAATATTTATTACCTTTATAACTAGTAAAGCTTTATTAAGTTAAATTATTATAATTAGCTGCCTTAATTGCAGCCTAAACCTAGCTGCATATATACTAGCTAGAAAGCCCTGCTTATTAGCTAGCCCTAACCTTCTTCCTATAACCCACCTAAAAGGTCTTTTATTAACCTCTGCTACATACCACGCTTTAATTATCCATTACGCAGTAAGTCATCCGACCTGAATAACTTCTGACCGCAACCGCTAACAGCATTATAGCTACACCATCACGATGCCTGCTATCTAAAGAAGCCTGCAGCCACCTAATAAGGCCTTTTATACCAAAATGCCTAACTTAATCCCTTAATTTACAGCAGCTCTTAAAGACTATAAATATAAGGATAAGCTCTATATTATAGTAATAGAAATAAAAAAGACTTAAGATAAGGAGGATAATATTACCCTTATTAGGCAAGCTGCTTTAGGCTATAAGGCCCTCTTACTTATATATTATTATTATAAAGAGTTAATAATCTCTAAAGGCTACCTTAAGGAGGAGATTAAGTTACTATAAAAGCTAAAGCAATCCCTTATAGTAAGAAGGCCTATAAAAGTAAATAATAAGAGATTTATTAAAGACCTTAAACTAAGGCCTTTAGTTAAGAACTTATATATATAATAGCTAGATAATATAAAGAAATAGTTAGTAAAGCTAATAAAGGCTATAAAGCTAATTAATAGCTAGTAAAGACTAGGCTAGTTATAGTCTTAGACTATAAGAGTATAATTAAGATTAAGAAGATAGTATATTGCAATATAGATAGAAGTAGGGTAATTGCAGGGTTCTGTAGAAGAAATATATTAAGTTTTATATAAGTTTAGTTGCCTGAAGTTAAAGACCTGAAGTTGTAACTGAATTTGGCATCGGCGGCAAAAAGAGGATTAAATAAGTTATAAGACAGGTGTAATGGTTACACAAGCCGTTAAGCCACAGGGCAAAAGATCAGGCGATAATCGCTATGCAAGCAATTATAGGTATGCTATAGCTGCCTTATAGAAGCCTTACAGCGCTGTTACAGGCACGAATCGTAACAACAGGCCATGTAACTAAATAAGCAAATTAGCTATAATATTAGTATACTATTAATATAAATAGGGGTAATTAATTACTATATAGGATACTAATATTAACAGAGACTTCTAGGTATTACTTTAGGTTAAGAATATAAGTATCTTATAATAAATAATATAAAAATTAAATATATTATACTATCTAAATAAATAAGTTTATTACTTCTATATTTAATAAAAGCCTTTATTATATTTAGGAAGTAAGTTAGAGTTAGTAGAAATAATTAGGCTATAGAGGTATATGTTAAGGCTTAGCTAAGGTTTATTTAATATAAGTCTCTTAATATAGTCTTTATATATAAGGTATTGCTATTTATATAGGAACTTTATTATAGAGTTATATATCTCTTAGGCATTATTTAGCATAGCTAAGTTATATACTTCTTATATAGTATTAATAAAATAATATATCTTTTTATAGTATTAAGCAGCTACCTTAAACTTAGCTATTAATAGGGATTTAAGAGGATATATATTATACTCCTTTACTAGAGCAAATACCTTAATATAGGAAATTAAATTAGAGCTAAAAGGGATTATAATATTATCTATAGTATCTTCTTTATATATTACTCTTATCCTAACTTTTGCATTATAAATATGCCTAGAAATCTTATAATCCTAATAATAAAAGTATTATATAATATAATTTATAACTTATAAATTATTATATAAAAACCTATATTAACTTATAAGGTTAGGGAATTTAAAGGATAGGTATTTAAATCCTAGTAGCTTGCTGCTAGGGGGTATATACTCTTTCTTTATCTTTAGAGATTAATAAAAAATAATAGCATAATATACTATATATATCTTAATGCTATAGTAAAGCTAGAGATTAAAGTAATTACCAGTCTTAAAAAGCCTTATTTATATTAATAATAAAAATTATTTATTTTAAAGGAGATGTTTAGAGATAACCTACTTGCTAAGGCATTTCCTATATTCCTTTATATACTCTTTTATATTAGGGCCTTGTTAAGGAATTATAATAAAGGGTATTAGGCTCTTAAAGATAATATAAAAGTTATTAGATAGCTTAATAATAGCTTATCTTAGTTGCGCCAGTCTAGTTAACTATAGTTATAGTTATATGCATAGAGCGCAATTTAAGGCAGGGCTTGCCTTAGAAACTTAGGCAGTAAGGCAGCCTTATATCTTAAAAGGGTATAAATAATAGCTTATATATAATAGGCAAATAGTATAGATAAATAAGCAGTATATAAAATACTAATTAGGCTGTATAGGATATTTAAGAAAGCTAATTAATCTTATATTAACCCCTCCTTTAGATTAAGGTCTTAATTAGCAATTTTACTATCTTATAATATCTTATACTTTAAAGATCTCTTAGTTACTACCTTTTAGCTTTTTTCTTTTAATTATCTAATTTTTTTAATACTTAGCAGGCAGCTATATTATTATATATTATAAGAAAACCTCCTCTAGTTATTACTATATTAAATTAAGCTAAGTAATATAATTCTAATATTAAATCTAACTATATCTTAAGGCTAGCGCTAATAAACATATCTTGCTCTAAACCTTATAGTAATTCTACCTAAGACTTAAACTTATATATCTATATAAAAATACTATCCTTTTTATAAAATATAAATATAGATAATAAGCTATTATTTAAGTAATATATAGCTATAAGCGCTATACACTTTATAAGGTTAAGTATATAGGAAACTTAGAAGAGTTCTAACTAAGTGCAAAAATATTAATATTAGAGGGAAGCCAAATAGAGAGAGAGAGAGGAAAGAGAGGCATAAAAAGCAGCTAAAAAGAAAGAAAGGAAAAAGAAAGAGAGGCAGGAGGCACTTAAAAGGCTTATATAGGAGTTATAAGGAGACTTTATTAATTACAGAATAGAGATATTATAAACTAACTTTTAGTAGAGGTATTAATATAAATAACTCTGTTATTATAAAAGAAAATATATTTAAGGTAAGGGGGGTTATAGGATATAAATTAAGTACTTATAATATTATATTTATAAAGAAACTAAATACTAAGAAGTCTTTTATAATTAGAGTTAAAAAACGCCCTAAACAGGTCCTAATTAGGGTTAAAAGTTATATATCTTTAAGGTCTTTATATTATAAACCCTAAAACTTTTAAAAGCCTATTAGTAAACTTGCCATTTTTATATAGCAGACCTGCCTAAACCCAGGTTTAGGTATTTATATATAATACCCTTCCTAAAACTTTTAGTAATTTATTCTTTAAACCTAGGTTTAGGTATCTATATACCCTGCTTTCTTAAAACTTTTAGCTATCTATTTATTAAACCTAGGTTTAGGTATCTATATATACCTTTACCTCCCTAAAGTATTAAGCCTTTATCTCTCCTCCCTTTATAATCCTTTAGCTACTTCTTAGTAATATATATTTAATATTATTAACTAGTATAAAGATCTCCCCTTTTTTTATTCCTCTTTTATAATTAGTTACCCCTCTAACCCCTATACCTCCTCCCCTCCTTTTATTTAATATAATAACCTTTACCTTTATCTCTTCCTACTTACTATTTCTTACCTTTCTATAAATCCTATATCCTATAAAATATAAAATAATAATAATAAATAATAAATCCTATTATTAATCCGCTATTAATAATAATTAATTTTAAATACCCTTTACTTTTAAAATTTAATATAGATTCCTAGCTATCTAAATAGCTAAAAACTACCCTTACTTACCCTTCCTATAAACCCTATCTACCTACCTCTCCCTCCCTACTTGCCCTCCTTAATAATACTTTATTACTACTATTACTATTTAAGCCTATTAAGTTATTAAAGCCTTCCTTACTTTCCTTTACTAAGGTTAATTCCTTAAAGAAATAGGCAGAGCCTTACTGCCTCGCTATCGCTAAGCTACCTATCTATCTCCTTAACTCCTCTTAGTCTTATAATAATAATAGGCCCCTTAACTATAATTATATTATCTATCTTTATTACTCTTTTTAAAATAGTGGCCTTGCTTATTAGGCTAAGGAGTATTATATTTAGGTATTTTATAATACTACTATTATTAATAAGATAATAATAATAATTAGTATTATTCTAAATACTAACTAAAGCACTATCTAAAACTAATATTAATATTTACTATCTTTTAAAAACTAGGCTAATTTTAATAATAAAAGGCCTTAGCTTATAGCTAGCTAGTATTATATTAAGGCCTTAAAAAACTATATAAAATAAATAACTTCTAATTTAAGTAATTTATAGTAAATTTATAAATTTTATAATAAAAATATAAATCCCTCCTTACTAAGTCCTTATATTATAATTTATTTTATTAATATTTTATTTCCTTATATATTATAAAATAGGCCTTAATAATACTAACTTTTTTATTCTGTAAATAGATACCCTCTTAGTTAAACTTAATATTAAGCTTTATATTAACTATTACGGCCTCGCCCTGCCTAATACCTATAGTTAGATCTGGTTATAGCTTATTTCTGCCTTTAACTAGGATCCTACCTTGTTTTTTATTAAGTAAAATAGCAATAAGAAGGGTATTAAGAAAAGCATATTAAATATCTTATACTTAATAAGTAAAGCTTACTTTCTTATTAGCTATTTAGTTATGCTTTAGAGAAATAAATAATAAAGACTTTAAATTACCTATTAGTATTAAACCTCTTTAAGGAGAGCTATATTTAATATTTTAAAATAGTATTAAATTGCAAGTTATAAATTAAATAATATAAGTAACTCCTTAAGTAATTATATAAATTTAATAATAAAACTATTATTTTATAATAATATTTATTTAATAAAATAAGTATTAAATATAATAATAATAATATTTATTTAATAAAATAAGTATTAAATATAATAATAATAATATTTATTTAATAAAATAAGTATTAAATATAATAATAATAATATTATATTATTACCTTTTATATATAATATATAGCTAACTTAAGGTATATTATTATTTTATATAAGTAGTATTAGTTTAATATATTTTATTAAATACTTAAGACTTTAAGGGCACTTCCTGCCTTAGCCCTTAACTTTATTAAGATTTCAGACTAGACTATACTAGCCTACAGTCTTAAAAGCAATACCTATAATATTATAGATATTTATTAAGTCTTTTATTTTAAGGAGGAAAGTAATAATAATAATAATAATAACCCTACTTTATTAGCTCCCTTTACTACTAAACTAGCCTAAAAGACTTCTTAATAAAGTAGATTTCTAAGCTTGCTTAATAAGGAAGCCTATAATAGTCTTTATTACTATTTTAAATAGAATTTTACTTTTTATTTTCTAAATATATAGCCTTTATTATAAATTAAAAAAGAGGAAGGTAAGGTTATAATATAGGTTATAAACTATATAGTATATTAAATTAATACCTAGCTTACTAATATTATTAATCTTTATAAGAATAATAAGCCTTTATAATAAGAAGACTTAATGCCTGTAATTAAATACCTTAAGATAGCTATTTATAAAGACAATTAGTAGGCTTAACTTAAAGAAGATAATAATATTAATAGCGCTAATAATATTATATCCTGGCTTAACCTGTATTTATAAACCTTAAAAAGGCAGGTCCTTAACTATATCTGCAGTTATATAGCTAAATTTAGGAATCTTTTAATAAAACCTTATCTTAATTTAATACTTAAAGAATATAATAAGTATTATATAAAATGCTTTAATACTAGCAATCTCTAAATAAGTCTATTTAATATTATCTAATATACTATTAATCCTATATTTTATTTAATATAAGAAGATTATTTAATCTCTAAATATATTAATATAAATAATGCAATTTACTAACTACAGTTTAAAAAACATTATAAACTACTAGCCTTAACTATTATATAAGCTATTTATAATTAGTTAAAAAATATTCTTAAGGTAAAGAAAAATCCTATACTAAGAGGCATATATGCCTTAAGCAAACTTAATACTTATATTAATTATACTATTCTTATATAGGCTTCTAATTAATATTATAAAGTAATAGAAAATAATAAGTTTAATAAAGGATATCCTTAATTAAGTAAAGCACTTTAAGCAATCTAAGTAGTATATTAGGGGTATAAGAGGATTCTAGCAGGAATAATATTAGCTACTATAATCTCTATATATAATAATAATTAATAGTAATAGCAGCAGCAGCTAGCATCTTTACTTTTACTAAAAAAGCATATTAGCTATATCCTAAATAAAGTACTTCCTTAATAAGGTGCTATATTATTAAGCAGCTATATTATTAAATAGGCCTTATTATTATAGGGGTTTATCCTAATTAGTATGGCAGATAAGGTATAGTAAGATAAGGTATAATATAATAGCAAGTATATAGAGATTATTATAGCTATAAAGGAAGACTTATTATACTAAATACAGTAGTATTAGCCATTATAATATCCTTAATAGCAGCTACTATTATTGCCGCTATCTGCTAGTAATATAAAGGCTATAATGCCTCTATTACTTCCTGCCTAGAAGATAGCATTAAGAAGCCCCTATTACTAAGGCAGTATATAAGGGAGAAATACCATAAATTACAGTTACTAGCCACCTCCTTAAAAGTCTTATATTATAGTTAAGGTTAGCTATCTCCTATAAATATTACTAAAAGGAGCTATTAAGGGCAGTAAGGTTAACTAATTACCAGTAATTAGGAAAATATTACTAAACAGGCAGCTAAGCCCTAGCTAATCCTAGTTAACTAGGGCAAGATAACTATGTAATTATTGCCAGGATAATACCCTTAGCTTGCAGCTACTACCTTAAATAAACAGTCTTATAGTAATAATAAGAAATACGCATTAATTATTATAAAACCTACCTTATATTAGTATTATTATATTTATTAACTTTATTAAATAATAATAATATTATAATAATATTAAAAATAGTAATAATATTATATTATTATAATATATAAATAATAAAGTATAATAACTTAAATAAAATAATAATAAATAATAAATAATAGTTACTTTTATATTTATAAATATTAATTAACTTTAATATTAATATATTTAAATTACTATTACTAGTTTTTATAATTAGTTTAAGGTTATAAAATAATAAGAATTAAAAAAGAAAAATAATAAATAAGCCAAAAGGACTAAATTATAATAAGGTTACCTTTGCTATTTTAAAATATAATAGGATTTTTAGGTTTTATAGTATTTATAATAAGCAAGCTACTTTATTTCTATATTTTTCTTTTTAATCTTTCTATATTAAGGAATAATAACTAGCTTAATACTATTTTAAGTAATTAAAAATATAATAACTAGACAAAGATATATAAGATCTTATTATATTTTAAATTTTTTTGCCTTAGCTATATGCATGCTTAAATACCTAACCCTAGGTCTGCTAGCCTAGGGCTATTTATAGATATATCTAGGTTAAGTAAAGTTAATTATAAGTTAACTATAGGTATAGTAACTACTTCCCTTTTTAAGCTAGAGTTTAATACCCTTCATAAAGAGCTTTAATTATATTAATAATAATATAAAGTAAAGCTATATATCTTATATCTAGTTATACTAGCTTATATAATAGTTAAATTCTATAAATTAGTAAGTAGTCTTATATATAATAATAATAAAGTATATAAATAGAAATAAGTAACTTATATCCTCTATCTTATTTTCTCTCCCTAATTATTATAGCTATTTACTTTTTTTATTATAAGCAGCTAATATTAAAATGCCTATTATAATATTATAATTAGGGCTTTTAAAAGAGATTAACCTTAATATATAGTCTAATAAGCCTGATATTAATAATAATAAGGATTAAGATAAGGCATAAAAGTATATATCTCCCTTCTCTATTAATAAGCACTACCATAAGGAGCCTAAAAGTATCTAAAAGAGTGCAGTTAATATAAAAGATATAATAAAGCAGTTCTAGAGGGGTTAGAAGATAGACTGTTATACTAGCAATTCTTAAATATATAATATAGTATTACCTTAATTAAAGAGTATAAGATTATATAGAAGTAGTAGCCTGTTTCCTCCTACTTCCCTTACCTTCCTTCTATCTTTTGCCTAAGGCTTAAGTAAAGATATCCTATTAAATTCTTAACTTACCTTCCTTACTCTGCCTAATTAATATATTATACTAGCTAATAAGTTTATTAATAAAATAAATAATAAAGCTTTTAATAATATATATACTCTTAACCTCTTATAATACTATATTATCCTTAATTATAAAAGTAAGAAGACTAAGTTAAAGCTTATAAGTAAGGAAAATAATTATTACCTTATATTTTATCTTAATTTTATTAGCATTATTAGTTTACCTTATTAGCTAATATACTAGTTTAGCTACTTCTTTAATAATATTACTATATCCTTTTAATAGTAAAATACTATATATAGCATAAAGTATATATAAGGCATTAATTTTAACCTAACTAGCTATACCTTCTATATAGCTACTAGCGCTACTAGGGAAGCCTGGTTTATTATTATATATTTAAGTCAGAGAGCTACTAGTACTAATAACCCCTGCTAATAATATAATATAATATATTTAAAGATTGCTTTTATATAGGGCTATGCTTTAATACTTATATTATATATTAAGGATATTTTCCTTTAAGGCAAGCTCCTTAATAAGGAGTTAAGCTAAGATAGACTCTCTAGGGCAAGGAGATATAGATAATTGCCTTTAATAAGTAAGTTATATTTTAAATACTATTTATAAATAGCTAGATAGAGTTCCTTAAGAGGTTTTTTACTTAAGGTAATACTGTCTAAATTAATTATTAGCTACCTTTTTATATATATAATTATAGTATTAATATTAATATAGAGGTTAATAAAGGTATAGTAAACCGTAAAGAAAAAATTATTATTAAATTAGCTTACTTTAATAAGCTAAGTAATAATAATAATAATAATAAGAATAATAATAATAATAAATATAATAATAGCTTATAAATAATATAATAAAGATAGGATTATAATAGAGAAATATATTACTAATATAATATTAAAATAGAGGATAATAATAGCCTATTTATATTAAATAGGCTAGATAATATTGCCCCTAAATTACCTTTTAACCTTAGCCTTAAGGGCATTAATATAGATTATTAAGGCTATAAGGATAAAGTTAATATAAATAAATATAATAATAATAATAATAATAATAACTATAATAATAATAAGTAGGAATAAAGGTTTCTTAAGTAAATAAATAAGCCTAAAGACACTTCTATAAGCTAACCTATTAAGATATAGCTATAAGATTAAGGAAATAAAGATAATAAATAAACTAATCCTTACTTTTAGTCTATAAGCCTAAGTACTAGCTATAATAATAATATCTATTAAAGGCAAATACTAAATATCTTACTATCTAGTTTACCTTAGTTATTAGTATTAGCACTAGTATTAAAGGATTAAAGGGAATATAATATATTATATAATCTTAATTTAATATAATTATATAAAGCCTTTAAAGTAAAGTATAACTTTAATAATATTAGCTATATCTTTTATACCTTGGCTATTAATATTAATTATATTATTATAAATAAGTATCTTAATATAAAAGAAAAATTAGGTTTTTTTATATATTTACTTACTAACTATAATTAAATAGCTAGGGAGTTTTATAAAAGTAATTATACCTTCTACCTATTTAGTTTTTACTTTATATATAGAAACTTTATATTAAATTATTTACCTACCTTCTTAAATAGTAATCTCTTTACAATTATAAAAGAAAATATAAGCTATTAGAATTAAGGCATTAATATACTCTCTTTTAGTTTCTTTTAAGGCTACTTTAACTTAAAGCAGTTTATTTATTATAAACCTTATAACTTACTAGTAAGTTATAGTCTTATTATAGATATACTTACTATCCCCTTAATAAAGGCCTAGTATATAGCTTGGCTTAAAGATAAGCAGTAGCAGCTACTAGCTTAGGTATAAAGGCAGCTTATACTTAATAATCCTAATACTTTAATACCCTTTATTTAAAAGTAATAAAGAGTAAAGGTAGCTATATAGGTAAATAAGTTTATATTTTAATTTAAATAGGTTATCTGTATTAATACTCCCTAGCTTATATACTATTATTAAAACTTTAATAATATACTATAATTTATTTTCTAGCTAATAAGACTCTTTTTTAAAGAGAAGTAGCTCTATATAGGTATTCTTTAATAGTTCCCTCCTAATATCTTTTTAGGGGTTATAATAGCTTTTACTAAGGTTATAGAAGTAGCTATAATAGAGATAGACTGCTATTTCTGTAATATAGGGTTAAAAGGGCTAGATATAGCTCTCTTTAAGGGTATAGCTACTCTTAATTAACTTAGTAATTTTTACTTTATTAAAGACTTAAGGGTACTGCCTATTAAAGTTATAAGGCTCCTTAGTAATATAAATAGTCTAAAAATATATAAATAGCTATTTATATTACTATAAATACTAGATATTTAATATAAATAAGGACTTATTAACCTTATAAAATAGCTATAATTAAGTAATAAATAACCTGTTTTAATATATATTACTTTATTAAAGTATTATTATAATTAAACTATAGCCTCTAACTAGTATAGCTAATTATAGTTTATTAAGCTTAGGGGTTAATTAATAAACAGGATAGATAGGATAATAATATTCCTTTATAAAGTATTTTAAGACCTTTAAGTACTAAAGATAATTACTTTTATTACTTACTATGTTTATTATAGCTTAAATTATAGCCTTTATAATAGCAATAAGGTCAGTATTAAAGTATATAATAATGCTAATATAAGTAATATTAAGAGCGCTTAGGCTATAATTATATTAAAAGCCTAGGAGGAGCAGGATAGTCTGTTTAAAATATTATATATGCCTATAGTCCTTATACTTCCCCCTACTATTTTAACTAGTTATAATAGGAGCTTTAAAAAACTATTAGTAGAAATCCTTAAGTTTAATAATTATTTTATAAATAACTTAAAGATTATCTTAAAGATATAATATAACTTTATAAAAGAGATATTTATTACCTTAATAAATAGTAATAAGAAGGGCTACCTAGGGGTTAAATTTATTATATTAACCTATTTAATATAGCCTTTTATTCTTTAAGGTGCTATTTAATATACTAAAGGCAGCTTTATAATAAGGGCTTAATAAGTCTTAGGTATTATAGCTATTATAGTATCTGCTAGTATTAAGTAGGTACCTAGCTTTTATTACTAGAGATTGATATATTAGTAAGTAGTATAGCATATAGGGGCAGCTATATTTATAACTATTTTTGCAGCTTGGCCTAATAGTCTTAAGAGATAGGTATTAGAGGCAGTTACTTATAGATTAGTTAATTTAGGTAATAGTAAGTATATAAAGATCTAGCTATAAATTAGCCTTAAATATAAGGTACTATTTAAGCAAGTCCTAGATATTATAAAAAGAGGCTTTATTAAGCTATAATAGCTATTTATAAAAAGAGACTAAGGTATATAATCTTACTACTTTTTAATATACTGCTGCCTAATAAAATACCTTAAAGACCTATTATATAATCTTATATTTATTCTTATATTAACTATTATAGCATTAAGTATAATACTTAAGGTCTAACCTAATATAAAGGGTTTTAGTATAATAATTAAGAAAAGGAATCTAGCTCTTCTAGCAGCTAATATAATAATAAGAATGCTTTAGTTCTTATAGCTAAAGGCCTTTTTATAAGATAAAGATAATAGGTTAGTACTATAGGTATTTAAGATAATTAAGAAAATTAATAAGCCTATATTTATAGTTATATTTAAATTTAATAAAGTAAAATAACTAATAGCTTAGTAATTTATAATTAAAGCATAAAGGGGTTAATAATTAAGTACTTTAAGAATTAAGGTAAATTAAAGTTAAGGGTAACTAAAATAGCTTATATAACTGCAAGTTATATCTTATACTTAAGGAGGACCTTATTAAATTTTAAGATAACTTAATTTTTCTAATAAAGGAGCCTAGGATTTTTATTTAGTATATATTTAAAAGTAATAAGAAAGAATAAGTAAATTAATATTTAGCTATTATCTAAAATAAATAATAATTAAAAAGGCATTAGTAGAATTTAGGCCTTTTTATATAATGTATTATTTTAGTAGGACTATATATTAGCCTAAAGCTTATTTTTTAGGTTTAATAACTTAAGCTTTATTCCTTAAAGCTACTTGTTTAGTAAGATAAAATTATTATATTATATCTAATAGTGCGCTAACCTTAAAATATATATATATATATATATATATTATAAGAAAAAGAAAAGCAATTAAAAAGGAATTAAGAAGAATATATTATTATTCTATAAGGCATTAAAGCAGCAGTGCAGCTATATACTTAATTATATCTTAATACCCCCTTATCTAGCCTATAGCTATATTAATTAAAGTTGCCTCTGTTTTTATTTTAAGTTTTAGTCTATAATTATAAAGAATTAATCTAATATAATAAGCATTTCTAGGCAGTATAATAATAATAATTATTATAAGTACTAAAACCAGGTTATAATAAATACTAAGCCTAGTAACCTAGCTTTATATATAATATATATCTAAAATAATAAATTGGCTAACCTGCTAAACAATACTAGTAACTATACTATACTAGATAATAAGATTATTTACTAGATATTTAAGGATATAAGATTATTTTATATATTAAAGGGAAAGTATTTAAATAATTACTTTATTAATACTGCCATTACTAAGCATTAAGAGCAAGACTTTATTAAGCCAGTAGTTAACTAATATAATAAAGAAGTCTTAATTAAGACTATTAAGCACTTAATAAAGGAGGGTATATTCTCAAGCCCTTTAAAGGCAAAGATTAGATTCCTGAATTTATTTCCTAATTCTCTTAACTTACCTATTTATAAAGATAATTAAGACCCTGCCTATTAAGATAATGCAGTTTATAATCTCTATTATAATATACTAAAAAAGCAAGTAGAAGAGAAGATAAATTTAGATAACTGGTTTTTAATACCTAAAACTTTATAGGAAGAGGCCAGGAGCGAGGCTATAAAATAAGGTATGCCTGCAGTAAAGGTAAGGAGGGGCAATAATAATACAGTAATAGAAGAGAAAGAAGCACCTAAGGCCAGAACTATAGACAATTATAAAGCCATCCTATTAATAGTAGCACTCTAGAAAGAGGAGATAATAAGGAGACTAGGTATTTTATATAACCTATTAATGCTAGTAGTAACTATAGGATATATACTAAATAAATCTATATAGTTATAAGTGCATTAAATAACCAAGATTCCTGCCAATATGCTCTAGGTAACTAAGAAGAGATATATTTGCCTTTCAAGAGTCAGCATAAATTGATGGGCTACCTACAGCAGTACCTACTCTACCAATTACCACTGGTAATGACATCCAATACCAGTTTTGGTGGCCCGTGCGCCTCTCATTTTCCATTGGCGGTCAATAGGCGGACGGGTACCCATCCTTCTAAAATGGGACGGGTCCCGTCCTAATTGCCATATCTGGTATAGCTCACTCCGCTATCGGTCTTCCTCTCGCGCCATCTCGAATGTCGCGTTCTACTGCACTCGCAGCTAATCGTGTCGAGACTACGGGCTTACGACGACTGTTTCGCTATAAACATCAACCAATCTTAAAGTCCGACACAGTTTCCTGGTGACTGTCTCCATCCTGAAGGCGAGTATGAGTTACAGGAGGCGCTATTCGAGGCAATTAACGTCTGGGCAGCGACTAGGAAATATGGGTTATAGAGCATCTGATCAGATGCTTTATTTCTCGACTATAAGCATCTTTTAGCACTGCAAAGCACCTGATATTAAGAGGCTAAAGAAGGTAAGATATATAAGCCGGCATATAAAGCATAATAATCTTATTTTCCTTATAATATCTCTTAAAATCGGCTAAGTAGTAGCTTTTATAATTATTAAGGATTAGAAGATAATACTAAGTATTTAATTATTTAGTTATAGACTGGTTAATATGCTTTAGCTACTTAATGCCTAGCTTATTATTTATCTAGCTATTTTGGCTTATTATAATAACCTAATTGGCTAGGAGGTTGCATTTTTGGTATTAATTTGCAAGGTAATATTGGCCTATATTAATAATAAATAGCGTAATTAATTAACCTTTTGTATTAATTGCCTGGATTACTGTAATCTATTCTGATTTCTAGGCTATACTAATTTTAATCTACCTTGCCTTTCTAAGCCTATAACTGCTATTCTGGCTATAATAATACCTATTATAAAGCCAGTCTTATTAAAGTTTTAGATATTATTTAGTTAGATATTATACTTTATAATTATATTTTATATAAGTTTAAACTAGCTATAAATAATAGTTATATCTTTATATTTAGCTCTCTAGTAATTATATTTCTAAAATAAATACATCTTTTGCTTTAGTTATTACTTTATAAAGATATAAGCCTAGCACTTGCCGACAGGTAATGCATTGCAGTCTGTAAGTAGAGAATTGGCCATTTCTTATATAAAATGCAGTTATAAGGGAAATCCTTATAAATATAGGTCGAGAATAAATTAAACTATTATCTATTCTTCTAGATCAGATACCTTGCGTGAATTTGGGACAGTATTGCGTCGTGATTGCATGCCATTCTTTCGGTTATGGAGGGTACTATATCCAATCTCTTATATAGTGGTAGCGCGTCGGAGACTCAGTTTTGGGTTATTCTGAAGGGCCTGAAGTGTAAGAAGGATTCTAGTTTTATTTAAAGGTTGACATACTGGGTGGTTAAGAAGTATCTAATTAGATAGAAATCATATCATATAAGGTATTTTTAATCAACTTGCTTGTCTAATTAACTCGCTTATTAACCACGTTATAGTAAGTAGTTTTAATTAATTAGATAGTTAGTTTATAATAGGTTTAAATTAAATCCTAGCTTAAAGGCTAAGAAAAGTGCCGCGCTAGCTTATTAATTGCTTTACATTGCGGTCTATAATGCTATGCTGGATAATCGTCCAAATCGATTTCAAGTTGCTCTTGTCATAAGCGCCTGCTGTCATATGGGAATAAAGCTCGAGATTGGCCCGGTTCAACTGGTTTATCCTCGACAGTATCCAATTACAGGCATCTTTAGGGTTATTTCCTTCGGTGTAATCTGGGAAATAATGGCCAAGTGGCACTGCTGAAAACTTTTCACTGAATATGTCCGTATTGTTAAGAATAACAATGATGATTAGCTTTCTAAACCAGTGTAAGTTCACAGCAGCTTCAAACTGAAGCATCGTCTTAAAAAGTTCAGTCTCGCCATTTGAGGTGACATGATCATAGGTACCCAAGTCGAAAACAAAAATGACGGCAAAGACGGTTTCCAATTGAGGAAATAATATTTTCGAATTGGCTATTGTACTGCCTGGGTCCGTCAATCGCATGCGGAGCCCGCCCCTTTCGAAAATAGCCTCTACGGAGCCGGGCAGTGGTATCGTGCAATTGATGGCATCGTCATCGTTAGGGACATGTGTCTCTGATACGATTCTATCGATCTCACTGAGAAAACTGAGAAATAGTTAATATCGCAGTGCGAAGCCCTAAAGGGCTAGAAAACTCACTATTTTCCGTTGTCAGGGAGATCAAAGTCTTCAGCCTCCATCAAAGTCTTGGTTGCCGGATGTTCCATAATTTGGGCCATTGCTGTCGCAAACTCATCGCTAAGCCTGACGTCGGGCTTCAACTTTTCTTTGTAGGTTAATATGTATTCGAGGCAATGCTGGATAGGATCTGATTCCCTGGTTTTCTGATGACGTTGCAACGCGTCTACCAAATACCTGCCGCCATCGACAACTGTTCTGAGAATGATTGGACGGAAGAGGCATAGTTGTTCCTCCGCATAGCACTTTACATGGAAATTCTCTTCTCGCCTCATCTCTTCAACCACTCTTTTTCTAGTCCTCGAACCCAAGATGGCTACCCGGACTTCCTGACGAGCCAATTTTGAGTCATAGTCAAGGTTTCGATCAATCTTTTGGGACTCCTTGGCTTGCTGCTGCAAATCACTAGTGGTCCGGTTTCGCTTCAGAGGTTGTAACTCAATATCCATGGCACTACGCCTCAGGGAGTTGAACCGTTCACCCAGATTCAGAGATTGTTGAGAAGACGCTCCGGATGTAGCACTGTTTACCCGAATGACAATATTTTGCTCTGTTTGGACGGGCGGATTTGGTAGGGGCATCGTGCCATCTGCGGTTTCCTGCAGATCCTCTCGGGTGGTATCACTTTGCAGCTGCATATGTGTCGTCCGCGGCTTTGCAAGCTTTCGGATCCACCTCTCATATACATTCGTGACTAGAAGCTCTTTGTCGAAGGCAAACTGAAGGGACCATTTCGAAGAACTAACCGATGTAGCGGTTACTATCGAATCTGTGTCTCGATGCACAATAAGCGAAGCAGTGTCTCGATCCATCTCTTGGAATACTCGGATAACCTTAGGCTGTTGTAGAATCTTCTTTTGCTCTTCTATAGCGTTGCTGATGGTGACGTTAGCTAAGACTAGTAGATGTAGGGAAAACTTAGTTTGTTAAACTTACGTATTACAGGCACTCAGAAGAAGTGTTAATGCATGCGTTTGCTGATCGATCATGCGTTTAATTTGCTCCATATCTTTCGTTTTGAACAGAAGCGTTAGCTTAGAAGCCATATCTAGATCTCCCGATGTTGTCTTCTCAAACTGGGACACCTCGTCATCAATTTTGCCGATAAGGAGTCGACAGCATGTGACACAGTTATCCACTTGGGTCACTAATTGATGCGTTTGTCCGTCAGATTTGGAGACAGCCCATTTCTGAACTTCGCACAATGCAAAACTGAGGAGATTGAGTTGGTTCTCGAATGACAAGACGGTCAGGTCTGCGATCTTCCATGCCTGTCGCATATCACAAATAATTGTGATGGTTTTGGTAAGTACATCGATGATATTTGCGA
Source organism: Fusarium sp. 190-020-2 (assembly GCA_014884825.1). NCBI lineage: Eukaryota > Fungi > Ascomycota > Sordariomycetes > Hypocreales > Nectriaceae > Fusarium > Fusarium sp. 190-020-2. The sequence goes on along the minus strand of JACTAS010000152.1, from coordinate 10,597 downwards.
TGGCACCAGCTGTTCCAATGATAGTCAAGGGATCCGCCATTTTGAGTTGTCGGCGTAAATTAAGTATATCTACAGAATACGATTGCATTTAGCTGTGGAATACAAAGAGGGATTTGTACCCCGCCGTCATCGCGTGACTTGAATGATTTGCAAATCTGCCTTGTGTGGCTGTGCTGAAATTAACAACTAGGCATATGTCAGGGCTGAGAAACGTTGAGGAGGATTGAGATATCAGATTTCCGAATTAATCTTGCGTTTGGTAAACTGTTTATTCGTAAGTGTGTTTTAAAAACATCCTGTTTAATGCCATCTAGTCGATTTTCTGCCCTGTTTTCTTTTATAGCTGATACTAGACAGCAAAGAAAGTAGCAGTATTGCATTTAGCGTGCTTAAAGGGTTAAAGTGAATATAATAAGTAGCAGTAAAATGTGTTAATTAATTCTACTTAAGGATTCTAGTTAGGAATATAGCAGCTCTAGCCCTACTACTATATAAAGGACTATTAGAATCCCGCCGGGTTGTCTACTTTTCGTCTATGCCAACCCTATCCTACTTAAGAATTATTGGCAGAAATGCATTGCATTTCCTGTTTTTGACCAATCATCGTCTAGCATTTTCGCCCCATATTTCCCCGATAGAAACGTAGTGCGTTTCTTATACTGCACTTATAAAATTAGAAAACCTAAAATACGAAACGCGTCACGTTTCCGTCGGCTGACCCTTATTGTGTTTAACTTAACTACTTTAGACTTAAAAAATATAATATTTATAACTATAGTCTACTAAAACTTATATGTTTATTATCTTTATATAGTATTTAATTTATTTCTGCTATTTTATCCTTTTTATTATATTTATATATACTTAGTTATAATAGCTAGCTCTTTTATTTAGAAGTAATAAAGTTACCCTACTTTACCTCTAATAAAGCTATAAAAGCTCGAAAGGCTCAGCCTTTATTATAATTTGCTAGAAGTAGCTATTATTATAATGGTTATGGCAAGCATTCCAGGGTAAGAGGTCTAAGCTTCGTTAGTGGGGTTAGATGGATGTCTGTGGTAACAGACATAAAGGGACGGATTCCCCGGAGGACTTTAGCTTTTCACGCTTTTTCACACAGAATTCTTTACTCTTTTCCTTTATATTTAGGTATCATTAAATTAATTATTTAATTCTCTATCTTATAATAAAGACCTTATCTCAATTAAACCTAACTGGCTATATATACTTAGCTTGCAATTAAGAGTGTTAGAAGATTTCGTCTTATACAGTCTTTTCTTTATTATTGCTTTTCACCTTCAAATTATATATATTAAATGCAGTTTTGCTTTAAGCCCTAAACGCGCATTAGAGCATCTGGGCAAAAAGGGCGGCATTGCCAGACCTGCTCGGCATGGCCTTAAGCCCCTCTATCCTCATTAAACCTCCCAGATCCAGATACCTTGGTCCCCAGGCTAAATAGATCACGATGCTATTTATACCTTATAGTATAATAAGGCTGTTTATATAAGCACTATAGTCTCTATTCTGCTAGCTAGAAGGTTTTAGGGAATTACCTAGGGGCTAAATATCGCGATAAGTTAAAGCTTATAGCTAGAAAAAATAGCTAATAGCACTAGCTATAAGATTATATCTAGCAAGGAGTTCTATTCTAGAGCTAGATAGCAAATAATACTTAAAGGTTATGGCTTATTAATACTAGCAATAACTTTAATAGCAGGTCTATACCTAGTAGTATTCTTCTGCAGGCTAGTCCTAGTCTTATTAAGCTCCTTGCTTAGAAGCTATTTACTAAGGAGTATGCCTATTTAGGAAATTAGGAAAGTAGTAGTTAAAGGTACTATAGTAAAGAGATACTAGCTTTATCTGCCTTATAGACTAATTAGTTGCAGCGTATAGGCTAGGAAACGACATTTAGAGATGTATATTATAATATTCTAGTTTACCTTATAGAGCTACCTTATAGCATGGCTAACTAGGCCTTACCTCTTAATGTTATTAAAGGAGAAGCTATCTTTAGTCTGGCTTGTAATAAGTATAAGCTAGTATTTATAATAGCTATACTTAATTATTTCCTGGATTAATATAGTAAGATAGTTTAAAAGATAAATATCTACTTAAGAAGGTAGCTTTATAATAGATTCTTAGACTATTTTTATAAGATGCCTTTTAAATTAATTATAAAGTTATTTTTTAAGAAGATTTACTAAAAAGAATTAAAATACTTTACTTACTTTTAGCTTTAATTATTTTAGTTATTACTAATAATTATATAAAAGAATATAAGATATAAATTAAAAAAATATTAATTTAAAGCTATAACGGTTACATAAGCCGTTAAGCCACAGGGCAAAAGATCGGGCCATAATCGCTATGCAAGCAATTATAGGCATGCTACAGCTGCCTTATAGAGCCTTATAACGCTGTTACGGGCACGAATCGTAACAAAAGCCTTATAAGAGCTCTAAGTAAATAACATTTAGCAGTTTATAAAATATATTAACTTAGATATTATTATTAATAAAAATAAAAAGTATAATAAAATAAAAAATAAAAGTTAAAATAAGATAATTATAAATATAAATAACTTATTTAATATTAAGTTAACTTTTATTTAATCTTTAGATAATTAAGAAAATTACCCCTAAGACCTTATAATTAATATCTTACTATGCTTTTATTACTCTGCTATTACCAAAGACTTCAATAGTGGTATCGCGAGCTTAACGATACTAGTATACTTTAGTGCCATATGCGGGCTATTAACCCCAGACGGAGACAAGTATCTCAAGCCTTATCAGTTCACCCTGATCTTAGCAAAGCTTATATACTATTCTCGATTAGTATTTCTCGAGGAAGTGCTGCCGCATTTCTCGCGCAGCTATGGGGGAGCCGTGCATTTGCCGTGTTACGGGCTGCTGCGAAGGCTTAATGCCAATATCACCTTGCGAATTGGTACCGAGAATGCGACCTCCTAGGCAATTAGGTTATTGCAACAAGCCAAAATAGATAGATAAATAATAAGCTAGGACTTAAGTGGCTAAAGTACTTTAATCGATTTATAACTAAATAATTAAATGCTTGGTATTATCTTCTAATCCTCGATGGTTATAAAAGCCACTACTCGGCCGATTTCGAGAGATATTGCAAGGAGAATAAGATTATTATGCTCTATATACCTACTTATGCATCCTACCTACTCCAACCTCTTGATATTGGGTGCTTTAGGCTACTGAAACAGGCTTATAGTCGAGAAATAGAGTATCTGATTAGATACTCTATAACCTATATTTTAAAGACTGAGTTCTTTTCTGCCTTTTATACCGCCTTTAAAGCTACTTTTACAGAAAGTAATATCTAGGGGGTTTTAGAGAAGCTGGACTTGCTCCTCTTAGCCTAGAAGCCGTGATCTTAAAGCTTGATGTGCAGCTACGGACCCCAACGCCTCCCAAGGAGGCTGCTAAACCATCAACCCCATAGGCTTCAAAGACCCCAAAGACAGTCCTTGAGACCCAATATCAGTCTAATTACCTCAGTAGTCGAATCAGGCGCTATTATAGTAGCTCTCTAGAGTTAATATTAGGAGCCTTAAAATCTCTTGCAAAAGGAACAACAGCCATAATGCATGAGAATGCGTTATTAAGGGCTGAGGTCCGGAATCTTCGAGATGCAAATAAGATACTTAGCCGGCGCCGGAGGGCAACCTATAGGTTAAAGAGGAAAAGTGCGGCGCTCGCTTGTCTGCAGCGCTCGCTTATCAACTACGTTATAATACTTTACTATACTTTATATAATACCCTATAATATATATTAAATATAAAGTTAATATAAATTAATTTATTTCTTAGGAATTATAATTATTATAATATATACTCTAGCTTATAATATACTTATTAAATCGGCAATTCTGTTATGCAGTCTCGGATATATATTACCTTCGTATCTGGCTGTAGTGCATTTGGAATAACTAATTCGTTTCTATAGTCTTTCAAGTATTTAGTTACCTTAAAAGCTCTATTAACCGCAGCCGCCAGGACTGGAAATAGAATAGGCCGCAGTCTATCGATATCGTTATTAGAGAGAGGCTGCAATTCATTAAAAACCTTTATCGCAAAGCAGCAGTTAGACCTCGTAAGATGTTGTTCCGGCTGCATCTGAAACCAGCCTGCATGAGGCATAGCACTCCCGATCATCCTCAATATCAAATAGCTTAGACTATCTTCTGCGAACTCGGCATGGTTTCCCGGAAAATGAGGCAAGATGGCGTCGCGGATACGATCTCTGCATCGTTCAATTGCATAATAATACGCATTATTGCCTTTGAAACGTGGGTGCCTGAGATCCGGTGTGACTCGGTAGACCGGCAGCGGGTGTTGTCCTGTACGGTTCAGATCCATTAGACCGACTGCAATGATCCATCCTCCCCTTGGTATGTCTAGACTTCCCGTGATGGGAAATGGGATCTCGATGTTTGCTCTTGTGCGGAAATCTTTCCGATACCAGGGCGGATATCCTTCTAACAAGCCCAAGATGTCCTCCTTCTTCATCACAGCAGCTTCAGGAGGTTGAGAGCCCTGAACATGTGCGATTACAAATTCTCGGCGAATGTCAATTCTTATCTCGGATGAATCATGGCGAAGATGTTGCTGGTCCCAGGAATGTCGGTTTTGGGGGTATCGATTTGAAGGAACTATTGTATAAATGAAGAATGCCAAAATAGTTCGTGCGTCCGTCTGAATGAAGTTGCCATTCTGTGGAAGGCCCTGAGGGATACCTTGGATTGTATAATCATTCTCTATTGCTTTTCTCCAAGCTTTGTTGAAAATCCCACCTAGAGATGTATATGACTCCCAACACTGTGTTCCGTGGTCATGAAGAGCAGAATGAAGACAGTACATGTTTGCCGCGCAATCGTGAAGCACACCATCAGGGACATCTATCCATTTAAGTAACATGCACTTCCGGTTCCGACGTTTATAGTCCTGGAGCTTGGCCCAAATTACTCCCGCGAAGAAGTTGTAGATAGGGCTAAAGAAGACAACAGTTATAGCTACAATGACTGCAGCCATATTCTAGTCGATCTCCATTTTAAGAGTGGATTTTGTCGAATTTTGTTTTTCATTTTGTTTTCTCTGCTTATATCGAAGCCTTAATTGTAGGATCGCGTGGGTTCTTTGGTATTATATTGGCGAAAAGTTAGCTGAGGAGAGAAATTGTAAGGATTAAGTTAGCTGTAAGCTATGTGCGGCTGAAGGGGCTGTGTATTCTGTGGGGGGGTATGTAAATTGTGAGTTGAATGTCTTATTTGCCGCTAAGCCTCGTGGCTTCACCTTTCTAGTAAGCTTATAAGCCCCAACGTAGCATACCTCAAATTTCGCTTCTGGATCATTTCCGTTCCACTATCTATATATATTCTATGCAATCTCCTAAACTCACTGACTCAACATTAACTGAACATTAGTTTGAATACCCTGTTTAAAAAGAACATTGAACTCAATACTAATGACCAAGGTACGTTGCTCTGTTGTAAGGCAAGTCTTTAATTACGTTAATCCTCACAGCAGGCCAATAATAGCAATATACTAATGGTTTCTATCTTAGATGGCGACCTTTAAGCAGTTAAGAAGCAATTAGCATCTGGAGTGAAGCTCAGCAAAAGAATTGATGGAAAGCCTCCATTAGTTCTTGCCATCGAAAGCGGCCATGAGGAAATTGCAATCGCTTTAATTGAAGCTGGAGCTAGTCTCTCATTACCTGCTTTCAAACCTATACTAAATTAAGAAAGGAGAGATATAGATTTTTACAGGCTTGTTCACGGGGTTACTGTTGTGTTCATTCTCGACTGGGTTCTATCTCACGTACTTACTAGTATAAATTGGTTACAAGCCCCTTGGCTGCCCATTGAATTTTTTACAAACGGTAGCCGTGTCGGGCAAGCTTGCCGAGCAGGCATGGCTTGTTTAATAGGATTTATATTTACTGATAGCGCCAAAGGTTCCCTTGAGATTTATCTGAAAATGGTCCTGTTGGAAATACTGCTCACCATGATGTCAGCAACGCGCAATATACATATCCAACTATTCGTTGCCTGGTGCTTACAACCAACAGCGACAGCTACAGCTACGAGGTGTCTCATTTCGTCAGTATGTTATCGCCGTCTGAAAATGGAATGCGACCGGTCCCTCAAGAATTTATGCCCCCTACTAGATCATCAAGGAATTGATATCCTCGATGCTCTCCTCACATACGGAGGCGGGACGGATAGCGTGGTTGAAACGTTATTAAGCTTCGGTATTTTCTCTGAGTCATACGTCAAGTCATCGTTGCCCTTTTCTAACACATATCCGGCTAAAATACTATCGTGGGCCGCTGATCGAGGGTACCATCGTCCTGTTCTATGACTTCTTGAGCTTGGGTTTCCGCCAGACGGTATCCCGCGAGACGACCGGCATGGTCATATATTTCCTTACCATAGCTATCCACCGATTGTTTGCAGCGCTTGGTCCCTGCATGGCATCAGACATATCGGACAGGTAGAAGGATTACGGGCGTGTATACAGCTGCTTCTCGAAAAGGGGGCGGATCCAAATCTTGGCGACAGTAATAACAGAACGGCACTCAGCATCGCCGCACAGGCGGCCGATGAAGTTGTTGTAGCGATGCTATTAGATAAAGGGGCAAATCCCAATATTGCCGATTCAAGTGGGCGACTTCCTCTCCACTTCTCCTCGTGCGCGCCAGCCATAATTCGAGCACTGGTGGATGGTGGCCTAGATATCAATGCAAGCGACATGGAAGGAAATACGGCGTTGCACTCCACCAGCCGGAATGAAGGAAATGTCGACGGCCTCCGAATACTTTTGGAAGCCCAGGCAGATCCTCACTTGGTGAACAAATCTGGAGAGACTGCGTTCTAAATTGTCGCCTGCTACGGTGACGAAGAGGTCCTGTCCCTGTTCCTCGACGCTGGAAGTGATGTAAACGCCCATGCAAGTGGTTCTAAACCGCCAATCTTATTAGCTTGTCATCGGAGGCCCGAAAAAGCGCGAATTCTGCAATACCTACTCGCCAAAGGGGCCGACCCCAATATATCCGATGGTCATGGCACGACGCCACTTCATTTTCTCTGTATGTGGCATATTAACAGCACCTCAAACTACGACGATTATATTTCATCTATCAAGGCTTTAATACTGGGAGGGGCTGATGTTAATGCGCGAAAAGAAGACTCAAATGGCGTTAGAGTTATGACACCGATCGGTCTTGCTGCCGCTCATGTAGCCCCCCCGGAAATTTTCAAACTGCTTCTTGATGCTGGTGCTGAACCGGATGGCCTGTCTGATAATGGGAAGCCAGCTTTAATCGCATGTATATTGGCTACGCAGACCGATTGGCGATCGAATAAAGTCGTCTCCATTTTGGACACCTTTCTAGACCACAGGCCAGCGACTGTCCATTAAAGAGATGGAGATGGACTAACGCCTTTATATTGGGCTTTCAAAACTAAGAATTATAAGGCTTGTCAACGACTCATTCTTCGGGGAGCAGATATATCTATTATGGAAGCTGATATATCTATTATAGATTGAAGGCATGCCCTATCCTAGCTGCAAGGCGGATACAGGTCTATTCTAGAATACTAGATAGTAACAGGGCCCATTACAGGTTTTATGCCAATTAAAACTATTAAATTCAATATAAGGTCCTCAAACTTATAATAGGCCCTATTACAGTTTAGGTTATATTTATAAAAATATAAAATAAGGCCTGTTTTATAATATAGTAATTTATATTATCCTTATTAAGTTTATTACTTATAGATAAGAGCTAATTATAAGTAATTAAAATAATTAGTTAATTTAACTTTATATTTAATCTCTCTTTAATTATTATATCTTATATTTATATTTAATAATTTAATAATTAGATTTATAATATTTTTTTTTTAAAATATTTTACCTTTTTAATATACTTACTTAAATACCTTTAAAAAACTGCCTTTATTAATAAAATATTATATTAAATTAAGTTTAAGTACTTAAGGAATTAGAACTTTACTATAATATTTTATATTAAGTTATTATTTATATAACTTATAGTTTTACCTTAAAGATAAAAAATAATTATATTAAATATTACCTTAAAGAGAAATATAATATATTTAAAAAGTATAAGGGGAAACTTAATACTTTTATTAACTCCTTATATTTTCCTAACTTAAATAAGCTATTAAAATAACTAGATAGATTTATATATTATTTATTCCTAGCCCTTTAAACTAAAGCAGAGTATAAATACTGCAATTTGCAGTTTATAAGTTATAATATACTCTTATACTATCTAAAAAAAGTATATACTTATAATAGTTAGGTTTTCTATATAGGTAAACTAGTCCATACTAGGTTTATGTTTGCAGATTATATAAGGCATAATACTAAGCATTATAAAGTATTATATCTCTTAATAATTAAGTAATATATATTAAGCTTATTAATATAAAGATATTTTAATTAATAGCTAGTAAGCTAAGTTTTATAAAAGTGCTAATAAATATAATTTATATACTAAAATATAGTTACTGCTTAGTAAGGCAATTACTAAGTAATTCTTAAGGTTATTAATAATTCCTAAGAATTACTAGTATTTCTAATTAAGGCTTAATAACTAAGTCTTAGTAATTACTTATAGAATCCCTTAGTATATAGTAACTATTTATAATTAAAAAGAAAATATAAGGTATATATAATATAACTGCTTAGAATTATAATATAATCTCTCCCCTCTCCTAGTCTTATCCCTAAGACCTTACTTATTTATTATAGTATTAGTTCCTCCCAAATATATAAAACTTAACTTTATAATTATTTTTATATTAATTATATTATCTTTAGAAACTTAGTATTATCTTACTTATATAAAACTTATTACTTCTATTAGTTATAAAATTATATCTTACTTTTTATATATTAAATATTATACTAAATATATAATAAAGAATAAGTAAAAAAACTATTTTAAATATACTTATTAGGGTTATACTTATAATAGAAAGGGTATAACTTTAACTAAAGGTTAATTATATATTTTTCCTATATATAGTATTTTACTAATTTTCCAGATAGTAAATTATTTAATTTAAGAGAAAAACTATATTAAAGCTAATAAGGAAGTTATTAAAGAAAAGCTTATTTAATTATAGTATTAATTAAATAAGTATTTATTAAAATTAATATATCTTTATTATTAAAAGTATCTTATTTAATTTAAGGATTTAAAGGCTTTTAAATAGGATATTAAGATAATAAGTAAGTATAAAAAGGCAAAGAATCTAATTATGCCTCTTAAATCTGCTATTATAATAAAATTAATTAAGGCTAGTATAGTAAATCTTATTAATTAGTCTGCTATTTTAGATCTATCTTTAGTTTTTAATAGAAGTTCTTTAAGAGTTATTAGGCATTAGTAAGGTATTTTATTAATTCTTATATATTTTTACTTTTTAAGTAGTTCTTTTATTTAATTAGATATATCTTTTATCTATTAATCTTTTATATATCTCTAATTTCCTTTACTTTATATACTTCTAGTTTTATAATTTATTATAGTTTATTACTAGTTTTTATATATATTATATCTATAGCTAATTTAAGTATTAAAATATAATAAATTAGGTAATATTTAATATTTAAAGGTAGACTTAGTTTATATTGATTTTCCCCTATCTTTTATTTAATCTTAATTAGTCTTAAGTATTTATAATCTAGTTTATAACTTAGTTAATTTATTTTAATGTTTTTAATAAATAAGTAAATTATATCTCCCTCTTTAAAGGTTAGTCCCTTTAACCTTTTAAGATTATAATATCTTTATATCCTTTTTCTAATAAATTCTAGCTTTATCTTAAGTTTATTATATATTTCTCTTAGCTTATTACTTTTAATAATTACTATTAGGTTTATATTCTTAAGGTTTTAAGTATTATAATATATATTAAGTATAAATTTAATATTTATATTAAATAGTATAAGTTTTATACTTTTATTATAGGCAGTATTATAAGCTAGCTAAGTACTTAATAGCTTCTTAACCTAGTTATCTTATTTATAGTTAATATAATACTAAAGGTATTATTTTAGTACTTAATTTATTTATTTTATTTAGCTATCTGCCTGTAGTTTAAAGGCTATTATAAGTTAGTAATTAACTCTTATAAGTGCTATAAGTAATTACTAGAATTTAAAGGCAAATATTAGTCCTTTATTTAATAAGATTTCTCTTAGTAGTCCTTATTCTCTTACTACCCTATTATAAAAGGTATAGGCTATAATTTCTATATTTATTACTTTTTTATAAGGTAAGTAAATTAAGAATTTTATAAGTCTATTTATAATAACTATAATATTATTATAGTAAATTCTAATTAAAGGATCTTTTAATAATAATAATTTAATTATAAAATTTATTATAATTAAGCTTTATAGTTATTTTATAACTTTTATTAGTTATAATATTTTATAAGGTTTATATTATTATATTTTTATTTTAATATAAATATTATATTATTTAATAACCTTTTTTATTACTTTTTATATTATCT
>JACTAS010000151.1:0-41464 GCA_014884825.1 Fusarium sp. 190-020-2 | reverse complement strand
TTACTAATTTTACTATTTCTATTATAATTAAGTGTTAATAATTATAAATAAAATTCTATACTTTATAATTTATTAAAGTAATACTTATATAATTAACTAATTATTAAAACTAGAAATTAATATAAAACTTATTTATATATAATATAATCTTTTTTAAATTTCCTTTTAAGTATATATAAGTAAGAAATATAAGCCTTCTATTATTTTTATTAACACCCTTATATCTAAACCTATAAATATTTATTTTTATAAAAGAGGCTTATTTTACTTTTTTCCCTATATAATAAGTTAATAATAATATTATAATTTATAAGTTGTTAAATATCTTTATTATATAATATATTAATTATAAAAATATTCCTAACCTATAATAAGCTAGTAATTATAGTTATTTAAATACTAAATATAAAGATATTATATTTTTTATAAAATTTAAATTTAATATTTTATTTTAATTTATAAGGTAACTTATAAAATAGTCAAGGTATAACAGGCGTTGGAGTAGATTGTTTTAAAGGGATAAGGTTAACTATTAGTTTTAGTAAGATATTTTTATAAGTAAGTATAGACACGTGGCTAGTAGGCTACTTAGTACCCCACACAATGTGCCCCAGCAGTGATCCACAAAGCCTAAACGTTTCTGTGCTTGCGAGAAATGCGGCTTAATAATGTCGAGCCGACATAATTATTTAGTTAATTGGGGCCGTTTGTTCTGTTCGAGACTGTCGGTCCTCACACAGCTAAGGCATGCAACACAGTTAGCAAAGTGCACAGCCTGTTTATATCGGTGTAGATTGGAAAATTAAGCAGTAATAGCTTTACCGGTATTATTAGTTAAAAGAATGCCGCAATACGGGTAAAGTAATCTGGACAACACAGCATATCTTCATTCTTCGCCAGGATAGAGATAACAAGACTAACCAAATAGGCTCAAACAGGCGGGTCTTAGCCGGCGGAGACTACCGACAAGCCACTATTCGCCTTATCTGACACTTGACATAAGGTACAAAGCGGTGATTCCTTTCCAAACTGAATTAACTTTAATTACAAGTTTTGCGAAATAATTATCAAATGCCTAATTCTCCCGTATGCCCATTAGCGAATAATGCGCTAAATGCATTCAAAGGCCTTTCTGGCCATGCAAAGTCTGACCCATCGACGCCATGATCCGTTGGTGGGTGGGGTCAGCTGGACAGTCGTGTCAATTTATTAACTCATGGCTTTGTTGCAGCCGGTCAGGCAAGCTTACCGGTCGTTATCTTTGCATGCGGCTGAAGACGCAATCTCCACTAACAACCTGCAGTAAAGGTGGATCTTTTCCAGTGAACATAGAACGCGGTTTCGCTTCTGGACTGCGATGGACTAATGCTCCGCCATGTTGCTACACCTTGCATACCCTTGCCTTATATTCCTTGTCCGTGCAGTGGACTATCGATAGTTGACTTACTCCGTATCCCTTTGAGCGGCACAAGTCTCCAGCAGGTCCCTCGCCCTATATCTATTAAGTAATACAACTAGTACAATCGGGGTACAAGAAGTTCGTCAAATAAGGCATTTACTAGCAAAATCACATACAAAGAGATATCAACTATGTCTACAGGGGCCTTAAATCGGCTTGCCAGGCTTGCAAAGGCTTCAAGCAGGGGCAGCCGTGACTTTTTAAGTAGAGGAAGAGAAAAGGAAGCTATCTATAGCCGAAAACGGGAAATGCGCAAAGCAAGCAACAAAGGAAGCAGACCCGATATGCCGATTCTGTGAGGTAGCGATTTGTAATAATCAAATCTGCGGGGACTTCTATCACCGAATAAATTCTTATGTGTAGGAAAGTACCGCCAGTTTCAGTAATTTTTTATTGGCCCTACACCCTTGTCATGACCCCAGTGGAGCCTTATATCGCTTAAAGGGATAGCAATGCATCTTTTAGCCCATTCAACCCGGAGATGGACTTGGGGTTTTTGGTCTGGGGGTGTGACCCTTTGAGTTTTAACGACGCCGTGGCGGCTCTGGACTGTGCAGGGATACAGAAAAGTGGGCCAAAAGCGAAAATGAAGCGGGGACGCAGGGTGTTCGTGCCGTGAGCACAGGTGGTTCAAGGGGCTCTATTGAATTGATCGAAAGCGAATGTGACATTACGTGGTAAGTTGCTTTTTTAGATGTGCTTCTACGGCAACTGCTGTAGGACAATTACTCGACTAGGCCTGAAATGGGAAAGGTGATAACGCTAGGAGAGCCAAACATGTTCCGCTACCCTGTGAAAGTATTAAGCTTGATCATGCCGAAGGAAGTCCCCGCAATACCGGAGGCTAAAGAATTTGCCAAAAAAAAAATGACAGAGACGGGATGCCCTGATGGACGCCCCCTTTGCGGCCAGCCTAATAGGATCACCTCTTACAGTGTAGCTTCCCAGCCTTAGTCCTTAATCACCATAGTCACTTATTTGTTGGGCCAATCATATAGAGCCAAACCAGCCTTGCCACATCGAGGCTTTACTTCTCTAGAGTATGCAGCCGGAGTCCGTCGGAGTAGTACAAAAACGAGGGCGGAAGACATCCACCGTCAATGCATTCTCCTTCTATCCTCTTCGTGTCTGGCCTCGCTCCTTTTTATCTTTACAATAAGATCAACAAACAACTCAATTATTTACAAAGACTATTAAAATGGAGAAGGAGGTTGGTGCGTAATATCCTCCCGTGCGGCTCGACTTCCTTGAATAGCTATACTAATTAAATCGGAATAGCTGTAACGTCTATGCCTACCAACCCGGCAACCACCTTCCCCCGCTCTCCTACTGTTGATGACTACGCTTATCAAACCTCCATTCCAGCTCAATCAGGAGTTTTACCTCAGCAACCATCGTTTCCCGTACAATATGCAGGAACCGTACCTCAGCTACAAGAAACCTTTCCAGGGCACTATGTGACATATCCAGGGCAGCAAGGAGTTATCACACCAGGCATGAACGCCGCCCAGGTGGCCCAGACGCTCCACGCAAACTCACAATACAAGACCGTAGCTCCGATTGCGGCTCTCGGTCGATCTCCCGCCCCCGTGGACTGCCCTGGCTGTGGGCAGCGGGCCTTGACCGCAACCAGCTTTGCAATTGGCAACACCACCCAGTAAGTAAATGCCCTAAAAACATGTCGGCTTAGTGCCTGTAGCTGATAGCCATTAGCGGCTGGGCTGCTGCTATTTGCTGTCTGTTCTGCTTAGGCTGTATTCCATATCTCATGAACGACGCCAAGGATGTCGAGCATAAATGCGGACAGGTACTGATCTCTCCTTAAACTTAATGTCTATGTTTTATCTAACGTGACCCAGTGCGGCATCATACTCGCTACTTGGCACCGCAGCGGAACCACTGAGATTCGTTACCAAGGGTAGCTTGTCTAAATGCTTGGTAACATACGCTGAGGAAGATGTACTATAGGAGGGATGGCATCATAATAAGAGTGACCGGAGTTTGAGGTGATGGGATCACGAGTGTTTTGTATCTACATCGGATGTCTATTTCAATCAGAGATGAAGTACGTAACTAGATGCCTTTAACTATATTGATATTTCCCAACGTCGCGATATCTTCACTAATCTATACCTTCAATTCGCACAGAACTTGAGAGCTCTTTTTTGAAGTCTTCTCGTAGCTATTATAGCATGAGCTTACTCTTGCACGAATAAACCGCCTCGCTTTATCTTGACAAGCTCGCGTATAGTATCTCTCTCCCCTTCCCACCTTACGTTTTTAGCATGTTTATCCAGGCGTCTTCTCAAAGCATCCTCCGTCAGCGGAACATTACACCAAGTCAACTGCAGACGCTCAAGACTCTAGAGCTCTACTACGATATCTCGTATCGAGCCATCATTTGCATGCCCTGGGGTTTTGGTTTTGAAGACAGACGACAATCGTGTCGGACGTCACCCTAGAGAGAAATATAGTATTACTAAAGTACGTCGCCGGAAGCCAAATACTCTTGTTAACTCACTGCGTCCTCCCGACCCTAATGAGTTGCTTAAGCGAGCATTGTGACTTACGGTCCACAAGTTATGAGGTATTATCACGGTATCTGACAAAACTGCATGCCCTGGAGATTAAGGGTATAGATATAAGGGGCAAGCGATAGCTATGTGATTGTATCTAGGATAAACTTATATTTCTTAGCAGGAAGGCTAATAATGTTTAACAATCCTAGATTATTATTAATATAGAGGACTAGCAATTAGAGTAAAAGATATAGCAGACTGATAATTAATTCCTATAGGCAGTTCTATATTCTGTTATGAAATTTACCTAGAAATTAGTTTCTAAGGAGTGGTACTGCTTAGATAAGCAATGATGCTTACTTTCTTCTCGTAGAAGTGCAGGCAATAAGGAGTTATTAACTAACTAATTATAATATATCTATTAGGGATAAAACCTCTAATTAAGGTTAACGTAATATGCTTGTGATATATTCAGAGATGCTCTTAATAACCGTCCTGCCATCCTGGATAAGCGTTTACGGTAAAGAAGAAATCTGCAATTGGGTAAAGGATAAGTATAAGCTTGCCTTAATTGCATAAGCACTGGCTATCGCTTTGATAGTTATTAAAAGACTAGCTATGTAGAGAATGACAGATTAAGCTATATTTAAATTTATAATTATTATAAGTTACTTAATGTAAAAATAATAATACTACTTACCTGTTAAGTAATAAAATATATCTATTAATAATAGCTATGCCTTATATAACTAATAATAAATATTACTTTAATTATTAAAAATAAGAAATTAAATACTTAAAGGAATTAGGTTTTAAGTAAATTTACTATTACTAATTAATATAAAGATCTAAAAGGAAAATAATAAAGAGATAATAGAGAATAAGGTAGAAAATATAAAGGCTTAATAAAATTAAGATATTAATTTAAAAAAAAATATATATATATTTAGTTTTTAAAGTCTTATAGGCAGTAGCCTATTAGGTATAATAAATCTATTTATTTATTTAATTAATTACTAAAGTAAAAATAGCTTTTTAATATTTTACAAAGTAAGTCTTGCTCTATAAAAGATTAAGATCCTTTTGCATTAGGCAAGTAGAAAAAGTGGGATAATGCCGTTTTATGCTGTAATAGCCTTATGGATTAACTAGCTCTCTCTATTTTCCCTATTGTCTCCTTTCTCTTTTTTCATTATGGAAATCAATTATATTATGCTTTATCCAACTGCACTTATTGGTTGCCTATCTCCTAAGAGCTCAAGGAGCTGCAATCCGTACCCCGCCCCACTTTATCTCAGTACAAGCAGGGTACCAAAAGCTTTAATTTCTAACCTTTTACAGCTAAATTACTATACAATTAATTGCAATTAAAATAATAAATATATCTTTAGATTATAATAAATGATAAAAGGTTAATTCCTATAATAATAAGAGCTTTAATAAGCAACATAAGGGCCCCTATATAGGCCCTAAGGAGGCTGCTAGGGCTAATGATTTTCTGCCTAATAAATCTTATAGCTTTAATTTTAACCTTTTTATTATGTAATATTATAATTATTATATTAGTTATTTGCCTATTATATTACTTAATCTTTTCTAGCTTTTTATACCTAAATTACTGCTTTAGTAATAGATTAAATATACTAATAGCTAGATTTATTATTTACTTAAAAATAATATAGTTAATAGCTAGAATAACCTACTTTATAAATAGTTATAGCTTCTAGCTTAGGAAGGGATCTCTATTATATAGATCTATATATAGCTTGGTATACTGATTTATATAGGAATTTATAAGGAAAGGAAGCTTTAAAGCTATTAGAAAGCCCCCTAGCTAGGAGAATAAGCCCCCCTATACTTAGTTATTAAGTTTATGCCCTATTAGAGGTTTTAGTTAATTTACTACTACCTTTATCCCTTTAACTATACTAAGATTAATAAAAATATACCCCTTCTAAAGGTATTTTAAGCTATTAAAGAGTAGTCTGACTATATATAGAGAGTATTAGCTATGCTTTTCTAACTAGGCTCTTATCTTGCTGTAAATAAGTATATAGTCTGCTATATAGGCAGGTTAATAGCGATAACCCTTATTAAAGGGAAGCCAACCCTGCTAGGCTTTAAGATCTAGGTTATTACCTAAATAGGCTTCTTTATTTAGTAGCTTTAGCATTATAAAGGCTTAAATTATAGTATAATAAGTAAGGGATTAAGGCAGAAAGGAGGCAGCTATAGCCCTTTAAAGAAGAGAGAGTAAGTAGGTAAAGAAGGGGCTTCTTTATTACTACTAAGCAATATATTAGGCATTATTCTTTCCCTATACAAATTACTACTAATATAGATATATTATATCTTTATAGATAACCTCTTCTTAATACTACCTCTTTTTTATAAGCTTTGTAATTATGGCTATAAGGCTATAGGCATAGCCTGCCCTAACTATAGTATATATAAGGACCTAAAGAGGGATAAGGCGCTTAATAAATTAGGGCATTATAACTATACCTTTAATAAAGTTAGGTCTATTCTATTAGGGGATAACCTAGTAAGAAGCTAAGATATTTTTCTATATATTTCCCTTATTAATTTATCCTTTCCCTTTCTTCCTAGGTTAATTAACTAGCTTAAAAGGATAATAGCCTTATACTTTTTATTATAAGTGTTTTTTAAGGCAATAAGTATACTAATAAGAAGAAGAAGAAGCTATTTATAACTTACTAATAAGCCTGGCTAATATAGCTATTTTTTAGTAAAGAGATTATTAAAGTTATTCCTATCCTAATAGTAGCTACTACTTATAATAATAAAATAAATTATATTAACTAAGGTAACTAATTAAGGTTATATATAAGCTATAATTACCCCCTTTACTAGGAGGCTTAGCAGGCTCTAACTTAATCCTTCCTTTTTAATATTATACTTACTAATAGTTATATCCTTTAACTATATAGTCCCTAGCTAAATTAGGAGAGATATAAGTTATAAGAGGATTAGCAGAAGCATATTTTAAATGCACTTTTTAATATATATTATTAAGAAAGTCAAGTAAGAAAGCTCTATTAGTTAGAGGCTAAAGAAGATATTAATAATTAAGAAAACTAGTAAAAATACATAAACTAGAGCATTAATTATATCTATTATAGCTATTATTTAAGGTGCCTAGCTTATTAGGGCTTTTAGTAAGGTTAGATAAGGTCAAAAGGTTAAAAAAGGTATGCTTTTACTGAAATTAGCAGTAATGCAAGAAGAAGGTATTATAGCCGGCAGATTAGGTATAGGTGCAAAATATATAATATACTAATTTATAATAATAAGACCTGTTGGTACTTCTATTACCGTATAATTTAGGTGGTGCAAGAGGTATTTTTTATTTAACTCATTTTAATTGGCTATGACCCCTCACAGTGACCCGGTTGCAGCTCCTTGAGCTCTTAGGAGATATGGATTGTGATGGCTAGAAACAGAAATAACTGCATGCTCTTCAACCAACAGAAAAAGAATAGCAACGGTCTTGTGACTGCCTGACCCCCGCACCTGCAGCCACCTATGCAATCCGCCGACCAGGGCTTTGAAATCGTCAACCCTCTCCACTTTAACCAGGCGCCAATGGTGTATTCAAGGCTGGGTTTCAAGGGGCGCCCAAGTGGTATAGAGGGGTTACATGACCAAAGATGTCAAGGTTCATTTCCAATCTGGAGGTCTTATCGTTTCTTTTTCATGGCAGACAAGACTAATAAGTTACACTTCTCAGCTTTCAGTCACAACAGAACCCCGATTCTTAGAGTTCATAAGGATGACATTGTGCTGTAGGGATACTTTAAACCGTATACTGTCACTCACTTAGGCTATCATAGAGACTTCATAAACGCCTTACTGTTTCAAAAAGCTTTGATTGGCTTTCATTGAACGGGGACAGAACCCTGCTTATCTAACTGCTTACCCTCTATAAGCTTCATACTTACTTTTTCGGTCAATATATACTGCCTCATTTGGCCTACAAATAGCTTAATTAATGCTGCATCTTTTCTACCAGCCTTAAATATTCCTTACACTTACCTATTTTATTTAATCTAAACTCCTTTACTAGCTCTACCCTTATTATAGCTTTTTCTATCTTCCTAAAATATATAGCCCTCAAAATCGCCATCGACTACCAAATTCGGAGGTTATTTAGGCCAGTACTATACTCAGGAAAAGGGTCAAGTCGTGGCTTTCATGTTCACCTCATCGAGGCTTTTGGGCATGACCTTGGGCTGGACGATGACGAGATACAAGTAACCGCGAAGTTGGCGGGCCCATTCTCTACTGGAGGGATTGCCATCGTGCTGCAACAACCACGAGGTAACCATCCTTTCAAGGATGGTATTCACGCGGTAATCGATGACTGTGACACTTTTATGGCCTTGGAGAAGTCATTTGCAGCAGCCTCTTGTGATTCCCTTAACATAATTGATGACGTCGCAGTAGTTGACCTGCTTCCATACATTCCCAAGGAAGAACTGGAGGAAATAGAAGAAACGGACGAAACGGACAATCGAGTGATACGAGATGCTTTTCAGACTACTATCGACTTTCTCGTCCACAAGAGGCCTTCTGCAGTCTTTTGCGCAGGATATATCCGCGGCTGTTTACCAAAGGGCGAGGCGCGGGAAGTCGAAAGCTCAGGAATCGGTAACACTTTTCACAACCCCTTCGCAACACTTCGGGCTGAGAGACTGGAAGGAGGAAACCTGGATGAGTGGGTTTCGGGCCTTGTGTAAAGAGGAATTTAGCGGGAGAATTGGTAAGTTTAAACAATAAGCGACTTACCCTGTTACCACATATCTAACCCTACAATAGATAAGCGGTTTGTAGTCATGTCAACAGCTGCACAGTACGCGAGAGCGCTAATATGGAACAGAAAGTACATACCCGACTATAGTGTTCTTTATTCTGAGAGTATAGAACGCATCAGTACAGCTATTAGGGCTTTTGACGCCAGGTCATCAGGCGCCTTTGATGGGCTCTATAATACTCTTGTCGAGAGTCGTCTAAGTGAGAACTGCAACGACGCAAGCCTCATACTGCGACAGTTGTCTGAGCTAGTGGCCAACGGTTGGCCACAACAGTATGCGGATGAAAACAAAAATAGCCTAACTGACATCGCACTACATACACAGTGGCTAGCCCTTAATGCTCGGGAAACTGATGGCTGGTAT
Organism: Fusarium sp. 190-020-2; assembly: GCA_014884825.1. NCBI lineage: Eukaryota > Fungi > Ascomycota > Sordariomycetes > Hypocreales > Nectriaceae > Fusarium > Fusarium sp. 190-020-2. The sequence continues at coordinate 32,288 of JACTAS010000151.1, read as the reverse complement.
CAGAACGCAAACCTAAGGAGTACCATTTCGACCGGGATTAAATCACTTGGCCAATGCATCTACATTCCACGTCACCAAAATATGCGCTTAAATCTCGTTAAAGCAAGCGATGTGTTTCTTGGGATAGCAAATGCACTTGAAAGTTTCCTTTGGAACCTCGTCTAAGGGAAAACTAATGAACAATTCCACAACAAGGAAGGAGGTAGTATACAGGAGGCTATTATTATCCCAGACTAATCTAGGCATAATAATAGGTATAAAGCTTTAAGACCTTTAATTTAAAGCCTTTATATACCTAGCCTCTTTAAATATCTAACTTTACAAACTTATTATAAAAGTAATTTAAATAAAAAATATATATTAATTATATTATATGAAAAAGGATTAAATATAAATATTAAATTATGTATACTTTTTAAACACCTCTTAGAAGTATGTAAATATTAAAGCATTAATAAATAAATAAAAGAATTATTTAATATAAACTTAATATCTTATTTATATTTTAAAAATTTAAAACCTCAGCCTTAAATAATATATTTTCAAGTTTTATTATTATTATTCTTTTTATAAGGCTTTAAGGCTTTTAATTAAAAGAGAAGCAATGCTATAGCTATATATATAATAATATAATAATAGTATTCTTTTTAACATAAAGACAATATAAGGCGTTATATACTATGCTAAAAAACATAACAACCTTAATATTAAGTAAACAGATTATATAGCTGCTGTGTTATAACCCTAGCGGTTCTATTATATATACTCTATATTTTCTACTAATTACTATAACCTTTGCTAAAGACAATTAGCACTAAGACTCTACAATTAGAGCTAATCTACTATAATTAGTACTAATCTACTTAAATTACTACTAATCCCTTAATAACCTTACTAATTACTAAAGGATATACTTAGTATATAAATATTTAGTAGCACTTATATAAAACTTAGCTTATTAGCTATTAATAAAACTTCTTTATATTAATAAGCTTAATCTATATTACTTAATTATTAAAAGATATAATAACTAACTTACTTAATATGATACCTTATATAATGTATAAATATTAACTTAATATAAACTAGTCTCCTTATTTAACACCCTAACTATAATATATTAATAGCTCTTATTTAAAATATATTATATTAATAACTAAGTAATAATATATTATTAAGATATCTAGTAATACTAGCCAAACACTTTCTTATACTAAAAAACCCCTTAATATAGCTAAAATAATAGCTAAGATCCATGAAATATATAATACTATCTATAACCTATAGGTATGTATTAATAAATAAGATATAGCCTTAGCTAAAAATATTAATTACCTCCCTTAAGGATAAGATATTAAGGAAGTATTAAAGCTACCTAAGCTAGAACTTTTTAAAAGATAGGCTGTTAATATAATCCTATTCCTAACCTAAATAATGGCTTACTTTTACCTATTTCTAATTAAACTAAATAATATAATAACGAAAGTATTATATATTATATTACTAATTTAAGGAAATATTAAGGACTAGTTTAAACTTATTTTTAAAGACAATTTAAATAATAATAAAATTATATAAAACTAGGAAACTATTAATATTTTTACTAATTAAAGAAATTTTAAAACTATACTTAAAAATAACTTTAAAGTAAGTAATAAGAAATACTAATTAGTTATAGATATTATAATACTTAAATAAACTAACTTATATATAACTTACTTCATAAAATTCTATTAACTTGTTATAAAATCTTAATAAAATAATAAAGCCCTTATAGAAATTTATTATAAAGAATTAAAATAAAAAATTAAAGATAAATTATATAAGGCAGATTAACTTAAAAATATTATAAAATATAGTATTATAGTACTTAAAATTAATAAATAATAATATAAATATAAAAAAAGAGGTTTACTAAAATAAAACTAAGATAAAGAAGTAACTTTAACCTATATTACCTAAATTAATAATATAATAATAAATATAATAACTCTTAAAACTAACGATAATAATAAGGTAATTAGTTAAATAATACCTTGTATAAAATATAATCTAGGCAAATAATACCTAAAGTAACTTAAGCTAACTATTAGAACTTTAATAAACTATATAATATATCTAAATATAAATACTATAATTATAACTAATTTAGATATATAATATACTAATACCTAAAGCCTAAAAAACTAAAAGACCTAAATTAAAGTAAGTAAACCTTAAGACTAACTTAATTATAAGATTTATAAATAGCTATATATACTTTAATATTAGGAATATATATAGAAGGCTATAATATTACTAGCCTAAAATTTATAAATAAATTATAAGGATAAAACCCTTATTTAAATAGTTTAATTAGGGAACTATAGGATTTATTCCTTATATATAATAAAGTTAATATAGAAAATCTATTAGTAAGAAATAAAGAAATTAAAAATTAGATTTAAAGGAAAATAAATACTTATAAAAGGACTAATAACTTAAAATACCTTATTAAATTAATGTAATATAATACAATAAAAAAGAAAAAACTCTATAATAACTTAAGGTATGGGAAATAGATTAATACCCCTCTATGGAAAATAATAAAGCAAGATAAGGCATTATTAAGACTTTACTTAATAAGATCACCAGGTTTCGCTTTATAATCTATTAAATCTATCTTATAGTATACTTAAGATATATAATATATATCTAGTACTATAATAGCTATAGCTAAGAGCTAACCTTATATAGGTATCTGCCTTTTATTATTTTATAGGCTTTGGATTTTCTATTTAAATAACTAATGCTATATATTATTATACTTATTACTAGCTATTGAATTTCCTTAATTTCCAAGTTTCTAATTAGGGGCCTTTAAGATAAATTTATACTTATATCTTACCTTACTAAGCCCTGATCTTAAGGGGTACCTAGCTATGGTATATCTATTACCTGTATTCTAAAGGATAAATATTATTAAACAAAAGAAAGTAGGTATATTAGAGATATAAGTTTCTTATAAACCCCTTTTAGTAATTTTATTTATAAAAGCCTAATTAATTCTTATTATAATGCCTATTCTATATATTACTTTACTATAAAAAGTAATAAATTATACTAATACTTCTTATATAGTAATTAGCTTATTACATAATGCATTATTAGATATTAGCATACTTATTAAGTATTACAATAAATAAAGTATATAGTAATAAATAATATCTTAGATAAGATTATAAAAGTAAAGAAAACAGGTATTAGTTAGCTATAGCAAGGATTAAGTTAGTTATAATAGGCATCTTATAGGTTTTAAAATGCCCTGCTAGTAGTATAAGATTATTAACCTAATATAGCCCTATTTTATTAGGGGTAATAGATTTAGGCATTATAGCTCCTTATCTAGATAATATAAAATAGAAATATACTTAGAGAAATAGTAAAATTTAAATAGCTTTAAATACCCTAGTTATAGGAATATTTATATAATAGCTTATTATAATAGCACTAAGTTTAAGATTAAATAAAAAGGGTTTTTATTTTCCTTAATATAGTATACCTTAAATATAAATATATATAAAGTAGTTCTTATAAAGATAGAGGTATATAAATTAAGAAGTAATATAATAAAAAACTTCTAATAATTAAATTAATAATAAATACCTATTCTTAACTATTTATCTTGCCTTTTTTTCTATTAGTTAATTTATAATATTATAAATAATATATTTCTAATACTTTTTATTACTTATTTTAAGTAACCTAATATCTAAGCTAAGTTATTAGAAATAAAAAACCTTAGGCTAGTAAGTTTATTTTAATCTTTTATTTTAAAGGTACTTAAGAAAGCAAAGAGGATACTAGATCTAGTTTTTAAGAAGTAAAGTACTTAATACTAATATATATATAAGCATAAACCCCTAAAATATAGGGAAGATTATTATTAGAAATTAAATAGCTTTAATAAGAAGATTAGACTTTACTTATATTATACTCTTTAAGATAGAATAGATTTTAAATATAGTAATCCCTTATATATCTGCTAAAACTAATTAATAAGAGTCTTTGCCTTATAAGTTATATAGGTCTAAATAGTAATAGTTAAAAATATTATCTTACTTAAGAATTATTAGTAAAAATATATTATATTATTATTACCTACTTATTATAGGTTTTATAACTTAATTACTTACTGCCTAAATAATAATATTTATTTATAAATACTAAAGGATTAAATATAAAAGATCTTACTAATATTTATAAATGCCTAATATAACTTTTTAAATATTAATTTATCTATTACTAAACAACAATTTAAAATAAAAGAGAAAAGTTTACTAAACCCTACTAAAGCCCTACTAGCCTTTCCTTAAGACCCAGTTTTATAAAACCTAGGCAAAGTAAGAGGTTAAGTAAGATACTTATACAAGAAGCTATCCTAACCCAAAGATAGTAATATTATCTCTATAATTACAGAAAAAGGATATTATTAACTTATTAGGCGCTATAGTAAATAATATTCTAGACTAACTTACCGCCACCCCATACACCCCCTATCCCCGCACACTTTAACACCATTAACGCATCATTAACACAGGATTCTTTATTTTATTCTATATTTATTAAATAAAATCTATTTCTTTTATTTAATAATAATAAAATTATAGCTATTAAATTATAAAAAGAGGATATTATTAGCTATTAAGGATATAGAAATAATTAGTTTATAGCCCTTAGTAATAAAACACTTAATTAAGCTTTTAATATTATATAATTAATATGCTAGAGGCTAGGATATCTATATAATATATTAAAAAGATTAGTTACTTACTATAAAGTAAGAAGATAACTTAGTTAATTATATTATTAAATAAGAATATGCTTTTTAGTCTCTTATAAAGAAGGATATTTATAACTTTATATAAGTAGTATTATTAATTAATAGGTAAGTCTATTATATTAATAAGAACTAAGTTAATAAATTCTTTACTTACTATTTAAGTATAGAATTAAAGCTATTATAAGTTATAAAATCTATAAGAAAGTATTATATAATAAAGGAATTACTTTTTAAGTATTATAATAGTCTTAACTAGGTAGTTAATATAAAAAAGATAACTAGGCTATATATATATAATATTAATAAGACTAGTATTTAAATTAGTAAGACTAAAAGTAATATAATAGTTAGAATAGTAATAACTTCTTCTTTAAAGAGGATAAAATCTAATAATATAACTTAAAGCTTAATAATTAAGTCTATATTAGTAGATAGTTAGTATCTTATACCTTATATTAATTTTACTAGTAAGAACCTCTAAGGATAGTAATTTTTAGTTATTTTTCTTAATTAGAAGTATACTTATAGTCTAACTAGTTAGTCTAATAGTAATATCTTTACCTATTAGTTTATAAAGATATTTATATTATAAATAAAGCTAAAGGATCCTAATTAATAAAAACTATTAATCTTAAATTAGTATAAATTATATATTATAGCAGAATTAATAAAAAAGCATAGCTATATAAAATTTAACTTTCTTAATTATATTTATATTTATTATATATTACTTAGCTACTTAATATTGCTATATTTAGGCTATTAAAAATATATTATTACTAGTTTACCTGCTCTTAGGCCTTATATAAAGTAACCTTACTATACTAATAATAACTCTTCTTAAAAGCTTATAAGAGGGCTTTATTAAAAGCCTTAAGTTATAGGAATATAATAAGTAGTTTCTTGGCCTATAGGCTTTTCCTAATTAATCTATAAAAGGCATTAGCAGTATTAAAGCTAAGGGAGAAGAAACATAAGTACTTTAATAGGCCTATAATACTAAGGGAGGCCTAAGTAATTGCTAATATAATCTAAAGTATACCTTAAGGAAGTGCTAATATTTAAAAATAACTAAAAGCTATATAAAGTTAAGGAAATACCTTTATTTATAACTTTAATTATATTATAAAGAAGGTAATAAAATATATTAACTAAAAGAATAGTTAAATTTAATACCTAGAGGAGGAAAAAGCAATACTAAAGGCATTAATAGCAATAAGAAAGCCTACTAGTTAAGTTATTATTTAATTTAACCCTAATAAGGCTTTTCTTAAGATTAAATAAATTATCTTAGCTTATAATTAGGCTAAAAAGAATATACTATATTAGATTAAGGGAAATAAGAGAAAATAATATAAAAAGAATCTGCTAAAAATACAGACTGCAGATATAATATTTATAAATTAGTTTCTAAACTCTTAGTTAAATTAAATAAATACTCATTATTATAGAATTAATTGAAGTCATCTATGGATTCGGTTGTAATGCTATTACGGGTATGCGGGGACGGGGGGTGTGTGGGGTGGCGGTGAGTTAGTCTAATTGCGTACTCTTATCTATTCCGGCTTTCACAGCGCATATACTCTTGTTTAAACAAGCCCTGGCCAGGATAGTATTTAAAGCATCCAAGAAGCCTAAGGTTAAATAGGCATACTTATAATTTCGTCTACTATAAGGGAATCCTAGCTTAAGTTGCCTTTACTATAAGTATAAAAGCCTAGGGAAATCCTATATTTACTAATATGTAAGAGATCCGGAATCAAACCTGCTGAATTAGGTTTTAAAGAGATATTTACTCCGTGTTCCCGTGCCTTTACGTCTCACGGGCAGCACTGTTAAATAGGTATATCTTAACTATCCTAAACCTAATTAAGCGTCCCGTGTCTTGGCAACTGCTCTAGGAGTATTTACTATAAGGGATGTATTATTAGATAATATATTATGTATTTTTTGCCCCATAGGAGTCGTCTCTCTATGCAAGGACATGTGTATTTAGTACACAGTTTTAAGACATTTAGCTATCTTAAGCCGAGTATTGAATTTTGTAATTAAGGGGAATCTAAACAATCTCGGTATTTTCTAAGGTATAAAAGTATGGATAGATGCTCTGGACATCGGGCGATTCTATAACATCATTCATCGAGTTGCAATATTGTTTACATCTTTACAATTAACCTACTTATCTTATTCAAAAATTTCCCGACTGCCAATCTTACTTCTACATAGTAATACTTCAAGATGCAACCCTCAATTGCCATCACTCTCTTTATCTCAGCCGCTGCTGCCTCAAAGTGCAAGGGCAACCGACACTCTTCTGTCAAGGAGCTTACTGTCTCACGAGCCCAAAATACCTGTGGTAATGACATGACTGTCCAACAAGCCTGCTGGAGACGCTGCGGGAGATGGCCTGGGACTCCTTGACGATTTGACTCTCTTTGATGGATGCTCTGATCTCAGTCTTAATGTTGTCGGCATCATTGATGGCCTTCTGGGAAAGAAGTGCGGTGCCAATGTGGCTTGCTGCCAGAACAGTCCTTCTACTGTAAAGTAATTCCCTCTCACAGACCCGACCAAGAAACTAACACAACGCAGGCTAGCGGCGGCCTTATTAATGTGGCTCTACCTTGCATTGCACTGAGCTCTCTGATCTAAGCTCTTTTGTGTTAAAACACCCAAGACTGGCTGGATGAACATTCTGAAGGGGTAGAGGAAGCGGTAATATATATCGCAAATACAATTTATATTGTGGTGCAACTAGCTTTTATAGGTCAATGTACATTTTGGAGGAGCAGATGTAAGCAGTGCGGGATATAATGGACTTGACGTGGTGTATTTATGCTAGGTAAGGTATAAAAAGAAGAGATATATTATTACTATTCTAAACAGTTATATCCTATTAATATTAAGATATAACTTTTTTCTCTTTTACTTATTTCTCTACCAAGTTATATTTAGTTTTAATTATACTTACTATATAGGCCACTCTCTTATATAATTGACCTAATTAAAGTCTTACTACCTAAATACTCGCCAAAGAGTGTGGAGCTTGTAGAATTTACGCCTTTTATTTACCCCGCATCGGATAGCCGATACTTCTTTATGCCTCAGCCTAGCTCGGTTTGTTTCAAGGTCAAAATCAAAAACATTAAAGAAAGAGTACTATATTTAGCATCTATACTTAACGTTTTAGGGAATTAGGCCTCACGCGCGAAGCGGTGACTTATCATGGGCGATCCGCTAAGTGTAGCGTCAGGACTAATCGCCGTTGTCACCGCAACCCTGCAATCAAGCAAAATACTCTATGAGACTATCCAAAGCTTCCGAAACCACCGAGCTGCAGTGCTAGATCTTGTTCGCGAACTCAAAGATCTTGAATTAGTTCTCAGACCGCTGCAAGATCATGTGCGCACCAACGAGACCGCGTTTTTACCGCTCAAAGTTCCCCTCATTCAGTGCCGACAGGCGTGTGAAGATTTCCAAATCCTGATCGAGAATAACAGCAGGCGCACTCGAGCCGAGGCAAGAACAAGCTTGAGAGATTGGGCCAAGTTGATGTACATGAATGGCGATATTGTTTCTTTCAAAGAACTCTTAGCCGGTTACAAAGGGACGATAACTATAGCGCTAGCTGACGCCAACCTGTTAGTTGCTCGCCCCAAGAGAAAAGTTTTCGCTAACTTGCTTCCAGGCGCTCCTCCAAGGTTACCCTTGAAGTTCTGAATGATTACAAAAACTTGATTTGCGACACTAAGCTTGATCTGGAGAAGCATCTGAAAGACATCGACTCCAAATTACAAGACATAGTATCTCAGGCCGCCACGACCGAAGCTACCGAAGGCCAAGCCAATCTCCGGAAATTCGAAAACGAAAAAGAAAGTACAGAACGATGCCTTGAGTATTTGAAACATCTCTTTGAAGAAATCAATGGGATGAGTTTTCAACCTGTTCTTACTAAGTCTGCCTCGAATACTGCTGTCATGTCTATCTCAGCTGGTAACATGACACTTGCTGATTCCCTCACTATTTCCACCCTCAAGACGTGCAGCTACAATCTCTCGGACACCATCGACCGCCTCGAATCGCACCGTGATAATACCGAAGAGAATCTCCGGCTTAGGTCCTTGGTTCAAGATTTGAATCAGAAAATCGATCCTGGTGCGAATCGCGAGACACTTCAAAATGAGTTGGAAAGCACGAAACAGTGCTTAAGTGTCTGTGATCGGGCATCGGAATGGGCATCGTCAGGAAGGGTGCACGTGGTTGAAGATATCAGCGTCGGAAACGATGGAAAGCAAATATGCGTGTCTACACTAGGGGACCTATTCAACATCAAGGGAGCTAGGGCCGGTCATGGATCTATTCAATTCTTTGGGTCTGTTTCAGAGGGTAGTCTCAACGAAGTGCTGAGATCCCAGAACCAGCGGCAATATGTGCGCAATGAAGGCACGGTAGACGAGGAATGTGTAAGTGGAGGGTATACGCAATCAACAACATAGTTCTATTCGCTCCTCTGCGGCCCGTTCACAGTCCTATTGTGTTGTTCCCGACCAGCCTCTGCCAGAGACTTTCCTGCTCCATGTTTCTCAAAGCGAGATGCTTCAACGCATGCGGGTGACTGCCGATTTGTAATGACTTGGCGTTGGTTCAAGACCTTGGTAAGTTCCTGGACTGAGCTGTCTTCCCAAGAACCAATAACTTGATAAGAGTCGACTCCAGCTACAACGTCTTTAGCGTCATAGAGGTGGTCTTTTGTTGATACCAAGAGCTGGACGCTGTTATCTCCGACTTTAATCTCTTGCAAATGATGCGTTGGGCGACTGCATGATTCGGTCTCGTCTCTAGGCGGCATTTGCGTATTTGGGTCCGTAGGAGCTGACATTTTGTGGTATTGTAGAGTTTGATATGACAATCAGCTTCAATGAAACTAGATGGAGTGGTATGAGGGAAATTTTGTCACTTACCCCGCTGTGTGAGATTTGGCAAAGAATGGTGTAGTGAAAACTTGTGGGGCCCTAGCGTTTCTATATTTAGCTCTAGTAGTTAGTAGAATCCTTTTTAATTAATACCTTAATAATTAAATTTATATAAGAAATTTTATAATATAAGTAAGATATAACTATAATAATAATTAAAATATGTAAAAGGATGGTTAAGTCAGGGTGACCTCAAGATAATAGGTAGGTTCGATTATATTGCTAGACTTCAACTTGCAGAGCTTCCTTGCTGGGCTCTGCAATCCGAGGTAAGCTCAGGAGGTCGGATCGGAAGAACAATAGTGCGAGAGGTCAGAGACCTCTCGCCTCCGAGTGGCTAATCCAATACCCTTATAAATAATACTAAGTATTTATTAATAATTACTATATTAAGTATTATAATAAATATAATAAGTTTAAGATAAGTAAAAATAAAAATAAATAAACTTATAAACTAATTAATATTAATATTAATATATAAAAGTATAATGCTAAAGCTATTATTGAAGCTAATAATATAAAGAACTAGTATAAATTAAATTACTACTAAACACCTATTTTGTCCTGCCTCTTGTCTCTGCTAAATGATTCACAATATCGTGAATGATATGCTTCTGATACTTTCCACTTCCTGTCTTGGGCAACTCAACATCCACGCCATCGTGACCAAGCCAGAAGATAAATACCGGCACCTTGACGGGGCTCAGGTCCTGTAAAACACAATCCCTGATATTTTTATTTGATGGTTTCTTCTCATGTGAACACGCCTGTAAAAAGGCTGCGACTACTTCGCCGTGAATCTTATCCTTCACTGCCACCACGCAAGCGTCTCTTATAGCTGGGTGACGTAGCAGCTGGTTTTCACTCTCGCTTGGAGATAGATTCTCACCACCTCGGATGATCAGATCTTTGATGCGGCCAGTGATGAAACCGTAACCTTCTTCGTCCAGGTAACCCTCCTCCCCAGTATGCATCCACGATACGCCATTCTCATCCAGTCTCATGGCTTCCTGTGTCTTGATATCGTCTCTATAGTATCCCTTTTGTAAGGTAAACTCGGTAGTGCAGATTTCTCCGCGCTTGCCGATGGCAAAAATGTTTCCTCCCGTGTCGACAATCTTTGCTGCGGTATGGGGAAGAACACGACCGAGACTGGTAAGCATCCTATCATCAGGATCACCCAATGACGTGATGAAGGTCACGGGGCTTGTTTCAGTCATCCCATATGCAATAAGCATACCCTGGATATTCATCTTGGCCCTCAATTCATCCATCAAACAGGGTGACACAGGCGAGCCAGCAACAAGGCCAGTGCGCACTGTTGTGATCCTCTGAGGCTGTGATTCCATCTGCTCCAGCTCTGATATGAACATTGTGGGGACACCTAGCAGTGCCGTAGCCTTTTGTGCCTCGACTGCATCGAGAGTTTGCCTTGCTTTGAACCTATCAGAAGGAAACACAATAGTGCTCCCGTGTGTGAAGGAAGCAAGGAAGCCCATCACTAGGCCAAAGCAATGGAATAGGGGCGGCGGACAGCATACGATATCATCTTGGGTGAGTCTCATGGCGTGCCCCACGTATTTTCCATCGTTAAGCAAGTTGCTAGAATAGATTGTCAGTAGAATGAAGATTGTTTTACAGAGATGGAATCTTACTTATGTATAAGCATGGAGACTTTCGGCAGGCCGGTGGTACCTCAAGAACTGTCAGAACCTTCAAGGTAAACAATACGACGCACTGATTGATGGTAAATGTCTCACCAGAAGTAAACTGCATATTCAACACGTCCGAAGGCTGAACATGACTCTCTGCTTTCTTCAGTTCTGAGTCACTTATAGATGCGTTAGTGCCGTCAGTTAGGAAGTCCTCATATCTATGACAGTTAAACAGTTCCCGGGACGGAGAACGATCCAACATAATAAGCTGCTCCAGACATGCTCCGACTTCTACCGTTGTAGCAACCTGGTAAACATGGGCATCTGTTTTTATAGATCCTATAGACGACACGATAAACAACGCCTTACAGTCTGTGAAACATTAATTAGAATGACGCAAGATCCACGACCTTCGTTGACTGACCGCTACGAGCCACAGCGGAGCAAAGCTCATGAGGTGAGTTTGTCGTGTTAAGCACCACGAAAGGACACCCAATTCTGGCAGATGCTAGAAACAACTCGGCGTACTCATACCCGTTAACAAATCCCAAGACGTATATGCTGATGAGTCGTTTAGTCTCACTGGTATGGCTGGACTAGTCATTTCTGGTCGCATCCTCGGCCGCGACTGCGGAGAGAAGCTCAGGAACCGATTTGAACGCTCTCTTGAAGAGGAATTTACTGAGTGTGACGGACGCATCCTCCCCATCCGTAGTGAAGTCACAGGTCTCACTGTAAGTAGATCCCTCATCATAATATCGTTGTCAGTCCAGCCAGCTGACTAAAGGTATCTAGCCTCCTGGTCTCTGCGGAACCCGTATCGACTGCATCAACGCCATGCTCCTCACCGCATACCTCCCTCACCTTGCTCACCGCAACTGGACCATGATCCGAAAGGAGTTCATCAAGTATGACGGAAAATGCGAGCCGGTAGCCAGAGACCTGAAGGACGCCAATAAGATGGATCCCGGTAACTACCGCGCCGGCGAGGGTCCTCTCCGAGCTTTCATCGCCGCTATAGCTGCTGAGTTCGGTGACGAGAAGGTTCGCAAGGAGGCACTCGAGCAGCCTGACAACGTCTACTTCCCCGTCGAAGCCACCAAGACAGGCTCCCTTCGCAACAAGGGCCTTTCAGCAACTACTCAGGTGATTGCCCTGATGGCTCGTCTTGTCAAGCAGCGCGACTTGGCCAACGCTACCCCCCACGGACCTTCTAAGGAAGCACTGAGTGGCCCGATCCTTGAGGATGCGCCTTTCCCAGAAGTACTCGTCGCCAAAGCTGACAGCGAGGATGGAAAGAAGCTTGACCTTGTTATCTACAACGGAAAAGAGGCAGGCGTCTTTAAACTTGGCTTCGAGCGGTTGGTTCCCGGCCAGCAGTACTCTGTCAGCACTGGAGAATCTATCACTGCAAATGGAGCCGGCAAGGCTTTCATTGATGCTAAGATCAATGGAAGAACTCAGATCATCCTTGTCCCAATCAATTAGTTATATCAGTAGATACTTTTTCTTAGTCTTTGCTTTAGTTGCTTCAGGAATGACATCCTTCTTTTAGATGTTGCCCATCATATGTAAATACAGCTCTCGACATTACTTCCCTATGGGTACGCTAATGGATATCGAGTCTACTGTCCAATCTTAAAGCCGCCTGGCCAATACTTTTGAAAGATCCGAGAAGGATCATACTTGCGAGAGATCTGAAGTAGCCTCAGCTTATTCTGCTTCCCATAGCCATCATAAATGTTCTGGAACCCGGCTGCATCTCCCATGTAGGTGAAAGGATCATATAGACCAGCCTTCTGCGTGGCATTAGCAATTGCCCACGTCGTGTCCTCAATCCACTTGAATATAGCACTATTATGCTCATCACCACTCCACTCAATAACCTCTGCCCAAGCAATGTATGTGCCCTTTTTGACTACATCCAAGCCCAGGGCATTACCTCCAGGGTTGTACTTCTTAGAAGCCATTGTCCAGAGAGATCCCACAGGCTGCCAGTCAACAGAAATGAGCACACGGTCCTTGGCGGGGAGGACCTTGTACAAGTCGGGAAGAGCGTTGAGGAAGCCATCGTTCACAATCTGTATTCCCTCGAGTAGCTCCTCATATGTTTTACCCGTAGTGGTACCGGCGATGAACTGGTCGTTGATCTTCGGAGTCACGAGCTGGCCAGTCTCATCCGAAAACTCGGCAAGAGTCTTCTTCTCAAACGTGTTAGAAATAGCGGGAAGGTCGAAGAATGGCCTGAAGCACTCAGGTTCCGGATCTGAATCGCTGTCGTAGAAGAGAATTGCACCGCCAATAGTCGTCTCCTCATCAACTGCAATCACCTGAGGAACAATGTGTGCGAGGGGGTCAGTATTGAAGGCAGAGAAATTTGCCACAGCCTGCGTTTCTGTCAGTCATGATCAAGTGATTCATTCATATTGCCTCGCACCTTCAAGAACCCAGGTATATCAGCGACACTGTAGATACCAGCGTAAATCTGATCCGATGGGAACGTGGCGAGCTTGAACTTGGTGACAATGCCAAAGTTGTTAGATCCGCCCTTGAGAGCCCAAAAGAGATCCGGATGTGACTTTGAAGTGACTGATATGATCTTGCCGCTGGAGAGCACAAGCTCATATTCTAGTACATTATCCGCTGCCCATCCTCGTTGGTTCCCATGGAAGTTGATACCTCCTGCCAGAAGCAGACCCGGCACACCGACTGCAGAAAGACGACCACCAGCCACTGCAAGCTTGTGCTGCGCTAGATAGCGATAAACTTGACCCCAATCCCAGCCAGGTCCAACCCAAACCGACTTTTTGTCTTTGACCAACTCGAGGGTTGTCAAATTGGACATGACGAAAAGCGGACCTCCATCGATATTGTTGGCGCCTGCGATGGCCATATGTCCGCCTCCACGTAGACCAAAGGATGTATGACTGGCACCCATCAACTTGGCTGCCTCAGCAACGTGCTTTGCGCTGGTAGGGCGGAAGACGCAAGCTGGGTCTAGGATCTCATTGTTGGACCAGAAATCTTGCGACTCATACTCGTAGACTGCGTCCTTTGGGTAAAAGGTCTTGTCAGGAAAGGCATGCTTGAGTGCATCGCAGCCGGACTCGGTCTTCTTTTCCGCGGTGGCAGGGTCGAACCATAAGGCTGCTAGAGATAGCAAGCTGAGGACCGTGCTGCTCAGCATGACGGGCAGGAGAGGATGATTGATAATTAACGAGGCCGGAGGCTTGTTGTGTTTGACCGCTACGACTCGAATTTTAAGCAAACTCGCCACGAGCTGGTTGCCGGATTAATTTACGGACCTGCATCGACCCATTATTTTAGGTACAGTAGCTGCATCGGTTTGTTTACTGGAGAAGGGAGGTGTTGATCGTTGTAGAGAGGGCCCAGAGACATGGATATGCAGTCAATGGAAGCCGCTGATTCGAGGGTTTACGGGCCTAGTCAGCCTCGGTTGAGGTTCAACTCCCTATTGGTGACTGTAACTTAAACAATTGGAAAAACGGGCTAGACCAAGAACTGAAGATTACCAGAAATCTGGAAATGAAATCCGCCTGGCGAGGTGGAGAGTCCCCATGAGATGTTGTTTAGTGGCCAATCTACCGATTCAGTAGGGACATTTCCCTGCCCTGCAACTTGGAAACACCTCAGAGGCACTTGGAACTATAGCTACGTTTCAGTACATTTAAACGTTCTCATTAAGCAGACATACATCCAATATGATCAACAAAACTCTCCACCGTCAACGCGGAAAACACTTCCAGAACTATGAGTGCTCTCAGGTCCAAGAAGCCAGGCTATCTGGAAAGCGACCTCTTCAGGCTGTCCATACTTTCCCAAGACCGAGAGAGCCGGAGGAGGGTTATCACCAACCACACTTCTCATCAATGGCCCTTGAGTGCCACCGGGAGACACGACGTTAATCCTAATACCCTGATCCATAATCATGGGCGGCACTCATGGTCAGTCCCATAACAGCGTGCTTAGAGGTTGCGTATGGGGCGTAACCTGGAGCACCCTTTGAGCCTAGGTTGGAAGCGATGTTGACGATGCTTCCTCCAGGCTGGATATGCCGGAGCTCGGCACGGAGAGAGTGCATCATTCCTATTAGCCATCTGTCAGAACAATCCATAAGTGGTCGAAAGGCACCGGGTGGAAGGTCTCGCAACGTTGACGTTGATACCCATAACGAGGTTCCAATCATCATCATCATCGAAAAGCGCTATTAGCGTCTGGCCATGAAACTTTCCAACGGTTTCCGCGGCATTAACGGCGCTATCGAGGCGGCCAAACCTCTTCAAAAACACTCTCGATCCAAGCATCGACCTTGTCAGCTTGTCAAATATCTGCCGTAAATGTGTGAATGGGCCATTTGTTTGTGCTGAATTCCTCCTCTACCGCTTCGAGTGTCACTGGATTGCTATCGAGAATACTAACACTTGCACCTCTGCTTGCAACAAGTCTTGCAGTTGCTAACCCAATGCCCTGGGCACCTCCAGTGATTTCTATGACCTTTCCTTCCAAAGCCATATTGAAAGTTTTCGTGCCTCTGTACTGATATCGCTCGATATGAGATGGAGAGGGCGCAAGGTCGGTAGCGGATGACTGGACGGTATATGATGTGCGCTTCGACTTCTCAATGAATCAATCAAGCCGCCGCGGCAGGATTACGACAATTCTCCTGGTCAGAAAACGGCCCATAACAAGACTACAAAAACAAACTTGCATTTGTGACTTAACTCTGGACTAAGTTCAAGGTTACAATTGTTTCGTGAAGCAAGCTTTTAACGGTAAGGAACTTATATCGAAGATCCAGCAGAATTATAGTGGGTGCAAGGTTCTTTGGCCCTTGCTTGTAAGGGTTGCTTGCAGACTGGATATGACGATGAAAGGTGGGTGGCTGATGCAACTCCATGCGATGCGGTTGAGTCCCCATGTTATCTCTTACCTCTTTTCCCGTGGAGAACGCAGCTATGCCATTCCTGATCAAATCTAGTCACTGGTCGCCAGGGTCTATATCGGTTAGACAAAATTGGAGATTACTGCATCCTCACAGCTTACGCCAAGGCCCAATTCAGTCAGCACTGCCCCAGTCTTACAACGCGCGGCCCATCCTGCGTTTTTTCCTCTGAAGCTTGGAGGCAGTTAAACATTCTCGATCTTCAAGCCAGAGAAGGTTGGGGGAGCGATGCCCGAGGTTATTTAAAAGTTGTAAAGTATAAGACAAATCTTAACCTGAATTCTAAGTTTAACATACTAAGTGGTTAAAAATTATTTAATCAGACTCTATCGATATATGTATTGCGGGATTTTTTGCTACACTTAATATGTGCATTACGTAAAGTTGCATTGGGGGCCGGAAATCTGTCAACGCTCAGCCCTCTTTTCAGCCTCCGAACCAGAGCCTGATCTCTCTCTGGTCATTGGAAATCAAAAGAAAAAGATCATAGCTAGCACTCCAATGTCTCAAGGCAGGGCTGGTGCTAGTTAGGTGTTTAACACATGTCCAGATTAAAAGTCATTGAGCATTCACAGCCATTCAATACCCCTTCTGCGTTTCATCCATTGATCTTACGCTTTCATTTTGCGGCAGATCCCTCAGTCCTGGCTGTTAGTTCCTATGGACAAGATGAGGCGAGCTGCACCTATATCTCCCTCTGGATCATCCCAGGAATACCAGAGCATCGGTCTTACTCACCTCGAAGACCAGCCCAACATTGCCCCATCACCTGCCAGTACCACCTTCGGCAGAGAGCGCTCATACCTGTCGCCCCGGTCTGAAGTTGATTCTCCTCGAATTGGCTTACAATTTAGTACTCATCCGTATGATCCACTCAGCCCTAATTTGCACGACTCGTTTGCCTCGGGCGGCGGAGAACACAGCCAGGTGGACTTGCTAGCCGCTGATCGAGCACATAACTTGTCCGCTGGATTGGGTGTCTACCAGCCCAGTATACCAACGCAACCTCCAAAAGACCCATCGTGGTTGAGGCTTGTGAGAAATAAGTGGTGCATGGTGGTATGCCTCGTTTTTGGGGCTGCCGCGGCCATCGGTCATCATATTCTCTATACTCACCTTCACAATCGCATAGCTACAAACCAGCAATGGTGGCTCCGACTAGGTCAATTCCTAGCCTTTACTGCAAAAGCTAGCTTAGTGGTTGCTGTATTAGCAGCTCACCAGCAAGTCGCCTGGAGAGCTGTTAGCAGAAAAAGCTATACAGTGCATGCTATCGACTCTCTTTTCGGCGCGGCTCACAATGCATTTGAGCTCTTTAATAAAGAGGCGTGGAAGAAGTCGTCCTTTGCTATGATCCTTGCCATATACATTTGGCTATCACCTATCGTGGTCATCTTTACTTCGGCAACACTCAACGTGGTAACTGACACGAGAGGCGAACAGTCAAACTGCACATCTGTCCGAACACTCAACTTTAGCAATGACGCTAAGAAAAGCTGGGACGATGATAAACGAGCTGCGAATGAGACCATGCGCGGAATCTCCATCTCGATGTTTAACGAGGTGATGGCAGACAGGAAGTCCCCTTATCATTTCGATTACTGGCTCAAGGCTGCTCCACCGCTGGATTCCATCGCTTCCAGGGTCTTGGCTGGAGGTCAGCCAATTCAGAGAGACGACGTAGCTATGGAGATCTGTGGAGAAGGATGGGACTGCTCTACGACCATTCACTTTCTAGGGCCTGGATACAAGTGCGAGCAGCTCGCCCAAGGTGCCAACTCGACAATGAACAGCTTCAAAAATTACACTACTCCCTTCAACCTAACGGTTATGATACCCGCCGGAAACGCCAGCTTTTACAGCATTGCAGACTTGGGTGAATACAAGACCAGTCAGATTACAGTCGACGAGAACAACAAACCAGTGCAAAAGCCTCCGTTCCCAAAGAACCTAGGTGCCCTCAGGACAGAGCCAGTACTCTGGATGGGTTATGTTGAGGTGGATGATATAGACGCCAAGCATGCGAAGAACCGCAGCATGGAGGGCTGGAATGACGATTATACACCTGTTATTACTGCTTGTGAGCATTGGGAAACTAACTATACCGTCAATCTGAATTATACAGGTGGCCGCCAATCATACGAAGTTAGTAATCGAGACTATATCCAAAAGGTTATTAACACAACATACGTTAACGAGTCTGCCAATGATGGAACTCTCGACCCCATACTCGCCGAGCCCGTGGAGAACTACGTCTTCCCCGAGGACTGGCAATACTACCGCAAAATAGCAGCGTATCATTCCCTAGGCAAGAAACTCCGCGATCTTCTCCAAGGATCCATTCAGCTACCAGGACCAATTGCACATTCAGACATCACAACTTCAAAGCTGGTGGCCCGTCCCGAGTCTTTACCAGTTCCCGAGTTTGAGAACGCAGTGCAAAAGCTCTATGAAGATTTGCTTATATCTCTTCTCTCAGACCCGTTGCTTCTTGCTGTGGCATGGGCTTCACACCCCAACGAGCTCTCAGGCAGGGGCCCAGGTGGACCCAATACGAATTACCCATGTATTCGTATGCGCACAGGCAGTTACTTCTTGTACAATCATCAGGTCCTTATAGGGGTGTATGGGGCGTCGTTTATTGTCGGAGTGGTGGGTGTAGTATATGGACTTATAGTTATGTGGCAGGATGGAGTGAACGAGCTCCGCGAGATGACCTTCTCGTCAATTGCCAAAACGACGAAGGGCATAGATCTCGACCTGAATGAGGATGGAAGAAGGAGAATACGAGCAGTAGAGGAGCGTCCGGGGAGTGGTATTTTTGAGTTTAGAGTGGAGGATTATGACCGATGGGATAGTAAGACGCCACAAGTTAGAGAGAGATTTAGTCCTTAAATCAGGGAATGAATAGATTTCATAATTATTTTTCTGAACGCTGAAGGATCAATCGCGAGTTTGGCATATCCTCAAATGATGACAGCGACGAGTCCGACGACGAATCGAATCTGATTCCGTTGGGTTATCCGAGACGCCACGCTTTCAACCGGTGATACCGCCAACAAGAACCCAGCTATATCTCATTCAACATCGTGCTGACATTCCTCTTTATTTGGAACTCAAGACACGATTTGAGTTAAAGAATTAGGACTATGAGTTTCCGACGAACCCACACAGTTAGCTAATGTCAATTAACCTTCCCTGGCCGTCTTTTCAAATGAGCCTATGTCTGGTAGCACTTTATCATGCAGCACCAATCAGTTGTTTATTGGGTGAAGAGAATACTGGAGCTCCTTGCCAACAGACACAAGACAGCAAGCTTTCTCATAGCTTGAAGTCGTTCTACGCAACAGATGAAAGAAGAAAAGAATTCTGCACTAGAAACCTACTTGAAGTCTGGCAGTGATCATGAAGTCTCAAAGTGAACAGGTGAGGTAAGGCGCGCGGCATATAAAATAGCTCAGGGTTTATGAATATCAAGGTATAAGGTTCCGTCAGACAAGGATTCGGTACAACTCGGGACCCCGGTTACGGAACGAAGTACCTACTACGCCGATGAGTATCCACTTCCAAGAGATGAAGAGAAGAGCAATAGCTCAAGTAACCCCCACTCGGTCTAGAAATTCCATGCCAAAGTTGTATATGGAGCGGTATACGTCCAGGCCGGAAAAGGAAGGTATATAGGAGGATTAGTAATTATTCCACGTAGAGGGATAGCCTTGTAAGGCGCTGGCAAAAGAGCTTGGCTGGATACGATGAGATCGGAGCAAAGTGGAGGTGAGCAGCCTAGGAGGGGGACCCCAGGGGCTCAATTCTGAGGGGACTACCTATAACATTATGATAATGCCACCGATGACTGGGTAACAGGCTATGCTTCGACCTGGTCCTTGGAGCTGCGAAGCTAATTGCACTAATTTAGAGCAAACCATCTGATACGCGGTGCCCCGCGTTTTAGCTTTAAGGGGGATAGCAATAGGCCCATCTCCCCGCGTCCACAACAGCTTTGACCTTACTATATCCGTCCCCAGGCAGGCATTAACAGCCAGCCTCCAGGTCAGCAACCAGTACTTTTCAGTGTAATCTCGTGCAGTGGGTGACATAACGGCTGACCGTTGTTGTCACCGCTTCAAGTTTCAGTTGGTTTTTCTCCTTGATGTAATAGTTCTAAAGTAAATCAACGCAGTAGAAAGAGTAACTATATTCCAACACGTTTAATACCAATAAAGCCACTATATCATAATTAAGAATAAGATAAGGACTAATTGTTAATTTAACCGTTTTTATTAACTGCATACATTTTAATTATCCTTATTCTTTTCTAATTTTTTAATCGCCTTCATTATTCTCTTCAATATCATTATAATCCTCCATTGGAATGTCTAGAGGATATTGTACCAAATCCTGTGCAGCATTCCAATGTGGTCTTGCAAACATCTCGTTCCCATAGCTAAGCACAGGCACATTCCACCGCCCCAACTCCCAGGGTAGCATGTTGTTAATTGCCATGCGTAGTAGATGCAACGAGTTGTCCGCCTGCCTTGCCCTTGCCACCGCCAAGTCAAGTCTGGGAGAGTGTCGACTCAACCTCTCAACGATGCTCTCTAGCGTCCAGTCCAGTATTACCTGGAAAACCGTCATACAGACGATGATCATAACACCCAGGAAGCTGAAATTTTGTACCTCTCCAGCCACTTGAACGAGTTGATTCGTGCACTGATCACGCAACGCAGCATATTCAGCCGCGTCCGTGGAGTCGTTTGTCTTTATGTTGTATGGCGAAGTGACAGTAGCATAAGCACTAGGGCCTCCAGCATCTTTGAAAGCGTATTCAATTACATACGCCTGTAGCTTCGCCAGGCTCGTCTGGAACCAGCCAAGAACTTCAGACCGCCACTGGTCGTGAGGGAGGCCGGTGGAGATTATCTCAGCAAAAACGAAGTTATTCGCAAAGAGAGCATTGGCTCCGAGACCAATGACACTGCTATACATGTTAGAGTCTATCAGAGCAAGGTTAATACGACGAGCTGTTGTCCGCTGTGCCGGGTTAAAGCCGGGCGTATTCCATTTCGAGATGTGAGACATAGCTCCGTTGATCCCAGCAGGTGGAGTACAAACACCAGTAGTCGGGTTACAGTAGATATACTGCTCTGTACAGATCATAGTATTCACATAGTTGTTTGGACGGTTGAGGATCTCGCCTGTGCTGGTGTCTTGGTAAGTGCCATTGGCCAAGAACCATGGGTCGTCTACTGGCTCTGTGTACATGAGACTGTTTTGGGTAAGAAAGTAGACTGAGACGTCGGCATCGGTTCTGTTAAAGTTGGGGCTGGGAATCCATGAGCCCGTCAGGCCTGCGAAGGCAAAATATGGTCTTTGCGTGAAGAAATTAGTTAATATGAAAAAACAAGGGGTTAAACGTATGTCCTTACGAGAGTATATATGGGATATTCATATTAACGGTGAGTAGATTGTATAGGTAAGTATAATTAACATTGCCAGGCTCGGTTCCTAGGTCATAGAAACGATAGGTATATAATCCATCCGTGGTTGTTTGTGTAAGTCCTGCCGTGTCAATCGGTGAGCAGGTAACGTTAATCTGGACGGTGATACGATCCTCTGGTTTTGCGTTGATTCCCAGCATATTATGGGAGTCTAGGGGGTCGGTAGTCATACCGAAGGCGCCGGAATTTCCAAAAATACAGCGACTGGTGTCAGGTATGGGACAAGGGACAGCGTTGTTCGTGCTATCTCTTCAGGCGGCATAAGGCTCCGGCCGGTCACTCGCCCCACTTTGCTTACTAACAGCACTAGTACCTGCAGGGTATGTGAAGTTCTCGTCAGATAGCTTCTTTATTTAATACAGCCAAAATCATTAAAATCCTTATATAAATTAACCTTAATGTATTTTAATTAAAATAATAAGCTCTTAAGAGATACCTAATTATATAGATAATTATAGCTTTAATATCCTGCCTTTAAGGGCAGCTAATGACCTTACTGGCATGCCTAATTTTCTGCCAAAAGAGGGCTATAGTAATAATTTTTAACCTTTTAACTTAGAATATTATAATTTTAAGATTAACCCTTTACTTAAGGAACTACTTAAATTATTCTAGCTTTTTATACCTATTTCCCTTATATAGTTATAAATTAAATATACTAATAGCTAGGGTACTTACTTACTTAAAAATGCTATTATTAATAACTAAAATACCTCCCTTTTTAAATAGTCTTATATTCTTAAGTAAGAAGGTATCTTTACTATAATAGCTTATATATAGCTTAAGGTCCTTATTTACTTAAGAATTTATAAAGAAATATTAATTAAAGACTATTAAAAGTCCCTTAATATAAGAGATTAGTGCCCTCTTTACTTAATTATTAAGTTTATATTATTATAGAAGTTTAAGCTAATTATAAGGTATTTCTGCACTTTTAACTATATTAAGCTTAATATAAGGGATAAAAGTAACCTTTTAAAGACCTTTTAAGTAGCTAAAGAGTAGTTTAATTATATATAAAGGGTATCTATTAAGCTCTATTCTCTAAGGATTAACCTTACTATAAATAAGTATATAATCCCTTTTATAGGCAGATTAAAAGAGATAATAGTTATTAAAAATAAACCTATATCTATAAGATTTAAAGTCTAGGTTATTACCTAATAGGGCTTCTTTTTATAATAGCTTTAATATATAAAGGCATTACTATATAAGGCTATTATAATTAAGCTATTTATATTAATACTATATAATAAAAAGGGAAAGTTATAAATTAAGATTCCTTTTAATAATATATAAAGTATTATAATTTACTTACTAAAAAGGCTATTAATATAGATATATTATATCTTTATAAATAACCTCTTTTTATTATTATAGCTTTTCTGCCTTCTTTAATAGCTTAGCTATAGTGCTATAGGTATAGTATGCCTTAATTATAGTATTATTATTAAGATAAAGTATATAAAAAAGACTAAAAAAGCTCTTAATAATATAGCTTTATAATATAATAAGGTATATTTAATCCTAATATAAGATAAATAAGTATAAATAGCTTTATTTATATTTTCCTTATTAATTTATCTTTTTCCTTTCTCTTTAAATTATCTAAATTACTTAGAAAGATAGCAGTATTATGCTCTTCCTTCTAACTATGCTTAGCAGAGCCCCTTATAAGTATATATTAAAAAAGAGGAAAAAGCCTACTAAAAGAGGCATAAAGGCAGAGTTATAGCGCCTATAGTAAGTCTTTAATAATAATAGCTTTAAAATAATCCTTATTCTTATTATTACTACCTAATATAATAATAAAATAAATTATATTAATTATAGTAATTAAGTATAGTTTTATATAATATATTAATACTAATTTTAATATAGTTTTTAGTAAGTATTACTTTAATCTTTCCTCTTTAAAATTATACTTATAAATAGCTTTATTTTATAAAAGAAAATATAGTAGCCTTATTAAAAGCCCTATAGTATACTTAAAGCTTAAAAGGAGTATATTTATAATACTATTTTTAATAGATATATAATTAAAAGTTATATAAGGAAGAGAGGCTATATAGGAATAAAAGAAGATATTAAAGATATAGAAGTATAGTAAATTTACTTATAAAAAGATATTAATTATATCTATTAAGGTATATATTTAAGCTGCCTAGCTTATAAAGGCTTCTAGCAGGGTTAGGCTTAACCCTTTAAAAGAAAGAAGGAAAAAGGAAGTTATTTATAATTAATATTAAGAAATAAATAAAAGATATAAACTATATATAGCTATAAAGTATATATTATAGCTATTTATAATATGGCTAACTGCTAGTACTTTTATTATATATAAATTTAAGTATATAAGAATATACTTTAAGTAGCGCTTATTTTAATAGGTCCTATACCCCTGTCGTGACCCTGCCGCAGCTTTATGCTGCCTGAAGAGATAAAAGCGCGACTGAGATAAGGGGGACGGCATACCGCGCTATCTGGGATAGAAGCGGGGTAATTGCAGGGTTCTGTGGAAGAAATATAGAAAGTTTTATATAAGTTTAGTTACCTGAAGTTAAAGATATTTAGCATTAGTAGCGAAAAGAGGATAAAATAAGTTATAAGACAGGCTATATAACTAAATAAGCAAATTAGCTATAATATTAATATACTATTAATATAAATAAGGGATATTACTATTTATATTATATTATATTTTATATTATTAGCTAACCTATAAGTAAATAAAATTTTTAATTATTAATATAATTAAATAGTATAAAATTAAATAATATATATTTATTAATATATATTAAAGATAAAGGTTTATCTTTTTTATATATATTTATAGCTAGGGCAAGAGTAAAAGGTATTATTTAATATACTAATTAAGGGATTATAATGCTATTATATTTTAGATTATTATATAACTTATTTTTTAATAATATCTAGCTATAAGTAAAGTTAATTTTATAAATACTAAAATAAGTAAAATAATTCTAATAAACTAGGTTTTAATATCTTTATTATTATTAATATTAATAATTTCTTACCTTAAAGGTAAAAAGCAATAATAAAGAAAGGACTATATAAGATAATATCTTCTAATACTTCTTAATTATAAGCTAAGTATAAATTACTAATTAGGTTTAATTAAGACAGGGTCTTTATTATAAAATAGAGAATTAAATAATTAGTTTAATACTATTAAATATAAAGGAAAAGAGTATAAAATTATATATAAGAAAAATATAAAAAGGAAGAAAAATATAAAAATATAAAAAAGCATATTTATTAAAGTCCTTAAGGGAATCTATCCTTTTATATTTATTATTATAAATATTTACCTAACTATAACAGAAAGGGTTTTAAACAGGTAAACTAGTCCATACTAGGTTTAATGTTTGCAGAGTCATAGGGCGTTATACTAAGCAGTTATAAAGTGTCACGTCTCTTAATGGTAAATAGAGCAGGTTAGGCATATTTAGGTAAAGAAGTCTTATTAATAGCTGGTGAGCTAAGTTCTATAAAAGTGCTTTAATAAATGTGATCTATATACTAAAGGTGGCCCTATGGCTTAGTAGAGAATATAAGTGATCTATAGGTTAGATCTACGGGGATCGGTCGTGATCCATGGTGATCCAGTCTTGGAGCGCCGTGATCTAAGTGATCTAGTGGAAGAGGATCGTTACTGGGAGAAGTGATCCTACGATGATTGGAGAAAACTGTGGGGGCCACGTGACATAGACGCGGGGTTCGTAACACTAACCTTATTAACTAGCTTAAACCTCTTACTTTAAAATACTTATTATAATTATTATATAAGTCTTTATATAGTTTTAATATATACTTTTATACCTAAAAAACTATATTAAGTAAGTATTTTATATTAAGTAATTATATATATATAAGGTCTTTATTTTTATAGCTTTTAGCTTTTAAATTAAATAATTAATTAATTTTATATTAAGTAAATATTCTTAGTTAAATATAAGCCTCCTTAGTTTTATTATAATACTTAATTCTTAATTACTTACTTATTAATCCTTTTATTTTTAATTCCTCTTTTCTATTTATTCCTCTTTAAACCTTTTAATAATAAGCTAAAGGGAAAAGTTATTAATTATAATATTTTAAATATTATCTTACTAATTAAGACTTATTAGCCTTATTAAGATAAATAAGGCCTAAGTCTTTAAAGTTAAGAGATATATAAATTTAAATTTATTAATTATAAGTAAGCCTTATTAAGCTAGCTTAATAGTTACTTCCCTTATATAAGTCCTTAAGATTTATATTATTTATTTAACTATTTACTTATTTAATATAAGAACTTAATTCTTATATATATAAAAAGTGCCTTTAATAGTAAAAATAATATTAATTCTAGTAATAACTAAGGTATTATTAGCCTTAAAGTTTAATTAATCTTTTAGCTTTAAATTAGGAAATAAGTTAATAATTTTAAGCTTAATTAAAGGAGTTGTTTTAATAAATTAAGGATTAATAAGGGGTTTTTTTAAAGTTTTTAAAGTTTATAAAGTCTTTAGCTTAAAGGTCTTTAAAGTAGCTAAAAGTAATAATATTAAATACTTTATTTAGGTATTTTATAAGATATAATATAAAGGTAATCCTAATTAATTATTTAAATTAATTACTATTAATAATTTTACTTATAATATAGACTTATTATTATTAAGTATTAGCTTATAGATTATTATATTAAAGGTATTTAATCTCTTAAACTAGGGGTCTTTTATCCTTATTAGTATTATTTTTAGGCTTTTTTTATATAAGCTTTCTTTTCTCTAAGTTATAATACTTTAAATTATAAAAGATCCTGCCTTTTTAAGTTTATATTACCCTTAAAATCTAATCTCCTAATTAAGCCTTATAATAAAGATATAATTATACCTTTTAAAGTAATTAAATATATTATCCTTAGTAATATTTTAAGTAATTCCTTAAATAAGTATTAGCTCTCTTTTTATTTTTATATAAACCTTATATATAGGCTTAATTAGCTTATCTTTTTTATTTATTTTTTAATACTAAAAGCTCTTATTAATTAACTTAAGCTCTTTAAGTATTATAAGTTTTATAAGACTATAAGCTATATTTTAGTACTTTTATATATCTTCTTTACTTTTAATCTCTTATTATATAAATACTTAATTATAATATTATAACTTAGCTTTAGGTTAAGTAGTATTTCTTTTTTTATTAATATTTAAAGTAAAAAAAGGTTTATTACCTTTACCTAGGCCAAGGACTTATATAGCTACTAGGGCCTCTAGTGCCTCTTTAGCTAGCTAATTAGAAAGTCAGGACCTAGCTAGCTATAGAGATATAAGAAGGAAAAGGCCAGCTAGAACCCCTTCTCCAGACTGGCAAAGACCTTCTTAAAGGCAAAGGCAGCTACAGCCTACCCAAGATCCCCAAGAGGATCAACCTACCCTAGACCCCTAAGAGGACCTAGAAGAAGACCAAGAGGACCTAGAAGCCCAAGAGGACCTAGAAGAAGCCTCTACCCTAGACCCCTCCAGGACCCAGCCTCCCCTAGATAACCATCCTAAGGCTAGGTCAGGCTTAGAGGCTAGTTATAGGTCTTCTTCTAGCTATAAGGGTAAGGAAAGGTCTTTCTTAAAGGCTTCTTTTTAAGCTTCTAATAGGGAAAACAGGCCTATTTTAGCCCCTAATAGTCCTCTAGGCCTAATACCCTATAAAAGCCTACCTTAAAGTAGCTATATAATTAAGTAATAGCCCTTATCTTAAAAAAGGCTTTTATAAAAAAGCTATTAGCCTTTTTAAAAATCCTTATTTTAGAAAAAAGGCTATATATAAGGCAGGCTATTACCTTTATAGCTATAATATATAGGGCTGCTAAAGCCTTTTTAAAAAGGCTTATAAAAAGAACCCTATTATACTTCCTTCTTCTCCTTAGGCTCTTAAGGCTAGGGCTTTAAAAAGGAGGCCTAGGCACCTTATTAAAGTCCTATCCCTCTAACCTCCCTACCTTAAAAAGCCTGCAGACCCTACAGCAGCCCCAAAACCACCCCAAGGCAGCTAGACCTTCTAGAGCCCCTAGCCCAGCTTAAAAGGTAGCTAAGCTATTAAAAAGAGGCTACCTAGGCCGGGCTACTAAGGCCCTTATAGACCCTACCCTGTTAGCTCTTAATACTGCTAAAAATAGAGCTATTTTATTAGAAAAGCACCCTATAGGCTTTAAAGACCCCTTTTAAGGCAAGACCTATTTAAGACCTAGCTAACTAAATATATTAAAGGCTATTATAGAAGCTATTAGGTCTATAGGCAAGGAAAAAGCCCTTAGCCTTAGTGGCTAAACTAGGCCCCTGCTAGACCTAGTAATAGCTAAGAAAGATTTCCTTTTAATAGCCTTCCTTAAGCTACTAGCTAATACAATCTATTAAGGCATAGCCCTAGGTGCTGACCTTTTATATACTAGCTGCCTTATAGGCCTAAAAAAGCCAGGTAGGGGGGTTAGGCCTATAGCTATAAGCGATCTTATTTATAAGGTAGTTATAAAAGTAATCCTTATAACCTTTTTTAAATTTAAGATATTATTACCTTTTTAGCTAGGTATAAATAGCCTAAGAGGGGTTAAACTAGTTATCTTCTTACTAAAAGAGGCTATTTTAGGCCTTAATAATGCTAATTTTTAATAGCTAGCCTCTATAAACTTTATTAATACCTTTAACTTAGTAAATAAGGCCTTTATAGCTGCCTTAATAACTACTTATACTCTTACCTTTTATAAGGCAGTAGCTTAGGCTTATAATAGCCCCTCTCTCTTAGTATTAAAAGAGGGGGGTTATTTAGCCTTTTTTAAAAGAGTTAGGTAAAGAGACCCCCTAAGACCTCTCTTATTTTCCCGAGCTTTTTAACCTACCTTAAAGACCTTAGTAGCTAAGCTGCTTAAGGCTACTTTAGTAGTATATCTAGATAACCTTTATATCCTTAACCTGGCCCTTAATAGTACCCTAGAGGTAGCTAGGGAGGTCTTCTTTATATCCCCTTTCTAGCTTAACTTAGCTAAAAGTAAGGAATTAGCTATAAGGGACTTAAAAGAAAAAGGAATTAAAGCCTTAAGGTCCTTTATAAGACCTATAAGGCCTAAAAGAGCCTGCTTAAAAGGGAAAATAAGGACTTTATAAGAGGCCCTAACTGCCCTTTAAGACCTTTTAAAGCAGTATATCTTGCTCCTTTTTAAGGAAAGTATTTAGCTTCTCTTTAAGTACTTATAGAGGTAGTTAGATCTTATAGGCCTAGAAGACCTTTAAAAAGAAGCTAATAGCCTTATTAAGCAGGCTATTATAGCCTTATTAGCTAAAAGCCCTAGTAACTACCTTAAGAAGCCTTCCTTAAAGCTTATAGCTCTTTTAGTTTAAGAAGGAGGTCTTAGAATCCCTTTATATAAGGAGGTAGTAGTATAACTATATTAGGCAGCTAAGAAAGCCTCTAAACCTACCTTAGAAAAAATTAGAAAAAAGCCCCCTATAAATATAGGCCTTAGGCTAGGAAAAACAGCCTAAGAGGTCTTAAAAGAGGCTAATAAGGCTAGGTTATAAAGCGTTTTTTAAGACCTACCTATTAGTTATAAGTAAGCTAGGCTAGAAAATACTAGCTATTAAGGCTATAAGTAGCTTAGAGTCCTGCCTATTAAGAAAGACCTATCTTTTATAGACTTTAAGATAACTAAAGCCCTTTATAGCTAGCTTTTTTACTTTATTAAGCCCCCTAGCTTGCCCTATAGCTCTTATAAGGCTATAGCGGCCTTAGGCTATAAAGATACCTATAAGGGTGCTTCTAGAACGTAGATTATAAGGCATAATAAGATTATAAGGGCCTTTTATAAAGCCCTTAGCAGCCAGCCTTCCCAAGAGGTTAAAAAAGTACCCCTAGTTAATAAGGAGACTAGCCTACAAGCTGACCTAGCAGTTACTTTAAGAAAAGGCTAGTACTTTTATAATATTTAAATTATTACTATTTCTAAGAATTCTATAAGAGAGGACCTTTATAATACCTTTATAAAGGCTATAAAGCAAAAATACTAGAAATATAAGTCTTTAAAGGCCTTTTTTTAACCTATTATTATCTCTATAAGTAGCCTTATAGACCTAGAGACTGCTAAGACTTATAAAAAGCTCTAGGAGCTTATAAGACCTATAGCAGCTACCTAGCTTGATGTTATTATAGGCCTAACCTTAACTAGAACTAGGGCTATCTTAGTAGCTTTTATAGCTAAAGAGATCCCTATAGGCCTAGCTAGGTCAGCCTGGAATACTTCTAGAAGGTCTTCTTAGACCTCTTATAGGCTATTTTAGCCTTATATTATAATGGTTATAGAAAGCATTCTAAGGTAAGAGGTTTAAGCTAGTTAATAGGGTTATGTAGATATTTATAGTAATAGATATAAAGGGACGGATTCCTTAGATAACTTTGGTAAATATGCTTTTTAATACTTTTATGTTTTTTTTTCTTTTTATGCTTTTTATATATATAATTTTATGCTCATTTCCTTTATATTTATTATTATTAAATTAATTATTTAATTCTTTATCTTATACTAAAGACTTTAGTTTAATTAAACTTAATTAATAGTTTATATTTAGCTTATAATTAAAAAGTATTTGAAGATATTATCTTATATAGTCTTTTTTTTATTATTACTTTTTACCTTTAAATTAGTCTTTAAAACCTAGAAAATCTACTTTATTAATATAATTAGTCTTTAAAAGGATTTTAAAGTAATTTAATTATTTAAAAAAAAGGCATTTCTATATTACTTAAACTATAAATTATAATAATTAAAGAGAAAAGGGAATATATTTAGTAAAGAATAAATAAAAGGTTAAGATAATTAATAAAAAGTATTTATAAAAGTAATAAGAAGTAATAAATCCCTTAGTTATTAAGCTAGGAGTAGTAAAACTAAATAGCTTATATATATAAAACGTAATATTAAAATTATAAAGTTAGTATTACCTTATAATAACTTTTTATATTAAAGTAATATTAGAATTTATTATATAAAGAAATTTAGCTTTAATTTAATAAGAAAATACTAAGATTATATTATACCTTATAGATTATAATATACTTAATATAGCTTATAATTAGTAAAACTTAAAAATTAATACTAAGGCACTTATAAAGCTACTTAGGTATAAGTTACTTAAAAAGGTTATTTTTATAATAACTAAACCTTTTAATACCTTAGTAAAATAGTTTAAAATCTTATAAAATTAATAAATTAATTAGATTTTAAAGGCTTTAATATAAGATATTTTTTTATTTATTATATTTTCAACTTTTATTAAAAACCTAATAGTTATAATAATAATTAATATAATTATCTTTATAAAGATAAATAAAAAAGATACTTATAGCTTTTTATAATTATTTCCCTATTAAAAAAAGACTTTATAAAAATACCTTATATTAATTAATTAATTAATACTAGCTATAATAAGCTTTATAAGTATTCCCTTATTATTTAATAATATAAGGATTATATTCATTAAGCTAGTAACCTAGCTAACCTGGCCTTAAGAAGTAATAATAGCCCCAGCTATAATAGCTAGCTAGCTTTAAGATCTTATTATAGCTATTTATAAGTATAAGCCTTATATTATAGTTAATTAAGTAACTTTATATATAGCTATCTTTAATAATAAAAATATTTTAAAATATCTTTATTTCTTTAAATATTATATAAATAAAACTAATATACCTAAGGGAAAATATATTATAATACTTAAAATATATACTATTTTAACCCTTATAAAGGATATTTATTATGCTTATAAAGGATATAACTAAGAGGAAGTTAAAAAGAAGCTTAAAGAAATTTTTATTACTAAAAATAATATTACCTCTAATAGCCTTAAAGTTAGGCTTAAAAGGCTTAATTAAAAGTAACTCCTTAAAGACTACCTTTAAATAATTAAATAATTAACTTAATATTAATTTAAGTTTAAAAAGCTAGATAATAATTATAAGAAATAAATTACTTAATTAAAAAATATCTTTAATATTATTTATTAAAAAGTCTTAAATAAAGTTACTTTATAATATAAGAAAACCTAAAATAAAATAAAAGTAATACCTTATAAAGATCTTACTTAAATAATTAAATTAATTACTAATAATAAAAGTATTAAAGCTAAGATTTATTAGTATTTAAAGGAAATTAAAGATATATTTAAAATCTAAAAGCCTAAACTTATTAAAAACTATTTTAAAGTTATTTTTAAAAAAGACTTTAAGCTAGTTAAAAGACTTAATATTAATAACCTTATTAATATAATATAAAAGCTATAAGTTAACTTAATAAATACTATTAAAAACTTAATTAAGGGTTATATTAAG